>DWHP01007510.1:0-10922 GCA_018247895.1 Parnassius honrathi
CCCTAAAATAGTGCAAAATATCTAAAAGTGGAAACACTGTACGGACGCACGGCACGCATTGGTGGTCGCGTTGGTGCTCCATAAACATTTTAGCACTAATGAGTCGGTGCCACTATGTTTGTTCAATGACCCGGTCCATACGCAGTAGTATAATAAGTCTGCTTTTAGGTAATTCATCTTGATACTCTTAGGTTACACATCTATAGCCTTCTTTGTGTGAAGTTCCTTGCAGAGCCATTCTTCAGAGGCTTCCATAGCCACTCGCTAGGTGGATTGGAAGTTTTTTCGTTACTTCAGTTTTGTAAAAGGTGCCGATCTGCCATGTGCCCGACAATGAAGAAATACATAGTTAAGAAACCTGTATGGCTAAGGAATAAAATATGGCCAGGACATGTAACGCCCAGCAACACTCATTTATCTGTTCCCTGGGCATCACACAATAGAGTATCTGTTGGTTGTGTGTCATGCTAGCGTGACGCGTCTTGCGTCTGCGATGAGCGGGAAAAATTACAATTCGAGACGAAAGGGTGGTGCCACGTTGGCGCGACTGGCGTGCGCGTCAAGTGATCGCGACCAGCGGAGGACATAGTATGTGTTCGCGCGTCTTGGGTATTAATCAAAACGTGTTGATTTACCGCGATGCAAAATATAAATTTACTAGTGAAATAATATCTCGGTCTGCAATATGGTCCAGGAAGCATGAACATTATAAGCATAATATTATATTTCTAAAAAACTTTTATGGGTATTGACGTATTTCATCATACAAACTACGATATTCACCAAACTGTTGCCTGTTTTAGTTTAAATCGTGAACTCCTATTTTAATTTATCTTGTACAAAAAAACTACTCCCTTCTAGACACGAATTTAGAATTTAGAAAGCCTAATTTTTAGCCCGCGCAAAAATAGCAGGAAGAAACCACATATCATGCAGCCGCCTCAACGTGGCATACTACAGCGACAAGTCGCACCGTCTTCACTCCTCCCGCCCGCGCAGGTTGCCTCCGCTCCCCGCACTCCGCAGTCGCTCTAGCGTGGCCTGTGCCTTACACCGTTACCGTTACAGCCCATTTAAAGCTCGCTGCTGAACATAGGTCTCCCCATAGATTACTGATATTTTTTTAATTTTAATCGCTATTAGGTAGACGCTGCGGCATATTTCCTGATTTGTTTCCACTTACGACACCCACGGGAAGATATAGTGTTGTGGGTATTCTTACACCCCCACTTTAGTAAAGTATGATTTACTACCACATACTTTTATACTACACGATGCTTTAGTACCGTGTGGTACTTTACTAAAACATCGCGGCAGACTAAGGGCCGATCCTCATTTGCCGTTCACAGTTCGTTCTCGGTCCGATCTCGTTCTGATTTATTATAATAGAATGGGATTCGAGCGAAACTTGACTGCTACGGATAGTATGGAATGCTCACACATATTTTTTACTTGATAATATTTTATCAGACCGAGATCAAACTGTGACCGGCATTATAATGAGGATCGGCCCTAATTGGTCCATTACCCTCTCTGAAATGTGAGCAGACCTGTATTACTGATTTTTTTAAATCTTTCGGGGTCCGTCGAAATCAGTCATCGAGTGGCGTCACTGTCTAAGTAGGAATACAATATAAGTCATTGTACATAGAAGTAACAGAGGTTGTACAAAATTCTTAACTTAACAGAGGGCTGGTTGGAACCGCTGCTAGCTAGAATAGTGGAAGACAGAACAACTGTAGTGTGTCCCATCATTGACGTTATATCCGACACGACCTTCGAGTACATACAGGCGTCGGATATGACGTGGGGTGGTTTTAATTGGAAACTCAACTTTAGGTGGTAAGTATAAAGATCCATATTCATTATAATTAACATATTTATATTAAAGTAAGTATGAACACACATAAAATAGTTTAGGAAGTTAATATCATTGTTTGCAGTAGGAAATATGGAAAAAATTACATTTTTTTATAGGATAAGGTAAAAGAGGAGCACACAGACCACCTGATGGCAAATAGTTGCTGTGGCCCATAAACATCTACATCCATCGTCGATTACGAATCAAAATGTAGATGCGTTGTCACCCTTGCGGACTAAAATGGAATGCCTCGTTTTTAGTAACAAGGGTCTCCGGTTCTCTACCCTCCCCATACGAAACACAGCAGCATTATTAAGCTACTATTTTACGCTGGTATTCTGTGAGAGGGTGGTCCTTCACCGGTAGAGCCGATCCATTCGTGCTTCGACTATACTACTAATATAACTACCACGTATAAAATAAAGGTTTGTCTATTTCATTTCCTTGATATATTATTTTGCGATTGTTGACGGCGACAAAACATTAAATCTCTGACGTTTGTAATCAGTACACATACAAAGAGATAATGCATAAATATATTTCTTTGTACTATGCGGATAAGTTATTGTTACAAAAACGACAGAAAACGTAAAAATATAGCTACAAATTTTGTTTATTATTTCAAGCATGTAGGTAATTAATTAACATATAATTAAATAACAGTGATAACTAGATTATTTAAAAAGAATTTGTAGACTGCGCTCGAATCCTGTGTGGGACAAAATATTTGTAAGACCTTATTGTACCGGGCTAGAATGTTTGTCCATGTGTGATTTGTTTGTAAAACGCTTCCGCAATAAAGAAAAACCTAGTTTAGGTAGTATAGTGTTAAATGCCTATTTGACGGGCGTAGAAAAGAGTCAGAGTTGTATGGGCGCATGGGAGTTCGAGGGCATCAGGGGCGCCTCGAGGCCGTCCTGTTACTAACATATCATTAGTAAAGTTGAAATCAATTAATAATAACTTTCCTCATAGGCGTAATATGATAAGTGGTTTGTACTAAATGGATATGATAGGAGTGCAGGTATGAAATTGCTGTTAGAAAAAATGGTCGCGAATCATGTTTTTTTTCAACATACAGCCTGACACTGACCTGCAAATTTCAAAAAACGTAAGAAAATTAGAATTTCGCGGGGGACCCAGGCGTTTTCACCTTAATTAAGTGCTCACAAATTAAACATACAAACATAGTGAATCGTGATTAAAACTTTTTTTTACATTATAATATTCAAATTTCTACTATAACATCCTAAATTCAAAATTTTATGACACTATATTGTTTGACTTTCAATCGTTTTTACATTTGATTTAAACATGGAGTCTTCAAGAATTAGAGTAGTAAATTACGAGGTCCAATTTTGGTGCTATATTAATGATGCGTTAGGAGAAATTACAACTAAACGCATTCGTTTTTGGCATAATCGCTTTTGTAATAGAAACTTCGACTTAAAGAATGAACCACGAGAAATACCAGCCACTACGATAAATGACAATGAATTAAAAGTAACTAGCGACCCACCCTGGCTTTGCATGAAGTGCAATGTTATAATATGCATGTATTATGCATATTAACCTACCTTTTGACTCATTCTGTTTATTGATGAATACCGTATCGAAATCCGTTGCGTAGTTTAAAGGATCTAAGCGTACAGACGGCGAAAAGCAACTTTGTTTTATATTATGTAGAGATGGTGGAAGCCATTCCTTTTAAACAACTAGGCTAACGTCAAAACATGCCGCTAATTCCGTCGTATTTTGATGTTAGTTCAGCCACAATATTGACTTATATGCACTAAATTGCTAAAATAAAAATCTTTGACACGGGTGTCTCGTGAATTAACTGATGTGCATAGAGAAGCACACAATGCCTTGCTTTGATGCTTCTTGATATGGAGACAAATGAAGGGATTTGGATCAGAATTGTGACATGTGTTGAAAAGTGGATTCTCTATCAATAATAGTTGAAGCCTATTGTAAAGAAATACCGACTCGTCAAATGATCTCCGCCATTATTGCTTCATGATAATGCTAGACCTCGTACTGTTCGACAAACAATTCTAACATTATAAAACCTACAGTTAGAAACCATAAATCATCCTCTGTACCTACGCGCCAGACCTGGTCCCAACCGAATAAGACTTTTTTGCAATCTAGACAATTTTCTGCAAGAAAAAAACATTGTTTTCAGGAAGCGGTACAAAATACCATCACAAACTTTGTAGGGTCCAGATACCAGAGTCATATCGCAATAAGAATGAAAGCGGGTACTATAGGAATCGAAACAAATCAATATCGATGAAATTGTTGAAATTACTTTAAAAATCATCAGTGTTTAAAATTCTACATTTCCACACTAATGTGCCTAAGATCAGTGTGTGAAACAATACCGTATTTTCATATTTTTATATTTGTAAGAATTTTCATATTTTCTCCGTCATTATGGGCAGCAGCATCTTCCTGGTAACAACTTAATAATGATAAAATTTACTGCGGATGCCAACTCGCTTGCCAACCGTTGCAATGGACAAATTTGAAGACCGACAGCTGCAGCATTATTTCCGGGTTCAAAACAACTTTGTTTTAATTAAATCAAACATAATTTTATCATATAAAGACAGCACAACCGATCTGTTTCTGAATCAATTATTAAAATGAATTTAATGACCAATAAAGATTAGCAGTGTCACAGGCGGCGCGGCGGTCCGACTCGAGGTTTTAGCGCGTAGGTTATGCAATTCTGTTTTGATTACATAATTAATACTTCTATTGTACCTACTCATTTTTGAATGCTAGATGAGCATTTCTTTGATTTAATTAAAAATTACTACTATGGAATTTATTATATTATATTATTATATTATAAGTACCTATTATTACTTTTCTGCACTATTCATAAAATAAATTAAACTATATCCACATTTTCTATTTTAACTAACCTGCCTACCAAATGCATGACAAATCTTAAATGTAGCTTTCCATATGGCTCACAAATCCTTAGCATTTATTATATATGCTTGATAAATAATCCGCTTAAATACATTTAAAAACTAAGAATACATGATTAATGGCCACATAAATAATATAAATGCGACTGAAATAATACAATGTGGTATGTTTGTTCTCCATAAAGGGAGATTTTTGGAATGCCTTAACAATAAACATATATAAGTACATATATGCCTTCCAGTTAATTAATAATAATGAATCGTTTGAATTATATGTTATTATTGAAAAGCAGTAACTTACCGTTACTCCACATCGATTTTACTTCCGTATTTTCAATGTAACTACTCAAAAACAACAACGAAAGTCGCGCGCTAACTACACACACACCGGCTCTTGTAGACTGATCACTTCGAGTGGTCAAAAATTACAAATAGCGCCATCTATCACAAGTTTTGGTACTTATTTCGATAGAACGCTTTGCTGCAAACATGCAATACTGTGTTACAAAGTGTATTTTTCGTTTATTTGAACTACTTCGCGGGTTCGACTGGTGTGATGCAGATCCACTATTCAGCGCCGTAAAGGGTTAATATACTGATTGCATAATCTATTGTTTTTTGGGATATAAAAGTTATAAACATGTAACAATATTTTCCTAGTTGTAACAGGAACTATTCCTCCCCTGTCTCCGGCAACCTTCAATAAAACAGCGAGATTCGGTTTCTACTGCCCTTACAAGTCAGGTAACACTAATGAAGCCAGATAAACAACCTCATTCTCATTGGGAATCGTAAGAAACAATTATGGGCCTATCTGTGGCCATCTATCAGCGCCAGCGAGGGCGAGCAGTGTCAAATGCTTGTTACAATATTGATACTGTGATCAATAATTTATATACCATACGTGGCGATTGCGACAATTTTTTCGTCGGTGTGAGATGTAGTTTAGTGTAGCCGCGTTACCATATATATTAGAGTTAAGTATAGAATAAGTTAGTGTAGTCTAATTAAAGTCAAAAAAATAACAACACGTCCCTTTTCTCAACACCTTCCTAAATTGCATGGCGACCCTGCCATAATTGCGTAAATAATTTGGGATTAAAATAAAAAAATGATATTGGTTAACCAAAAACGAAGTAAAAAAATAAAATAAGATATTGAGTTATGAAAATATTGTGAAAATGAATGAAATTTTATTTTAACTGATTACTACGAGAAACGGTCAGTGTCCAACAGTGAACTGTTGTTTAAGCTCTAATTAAAATGACGAAGCGCTTGTATAGGAAGGAAGAATCTAATGTAAATGACTACATTGTACAGTTAATTTTTAATACATTTTAGAGATTTTATTTCTTACAATCATGATTCATATAAGTAATTTCTGACTAGCTTTGTAATTATCACGAGTTTGTTCCTTTTGTTGAAGATCAATTTAGATCATTTTATAGTTGTTAAATTTAGCGTTCTATCTGTTTTAATCTTTGAGTATTACTCTAAAGGTTATTTAAGTTTACACTATGTCGTGATTTTGTTCAATGATTGATATAACACAATATTATTACTTACATACATTCATAATACTATTTACTATGCCACGTTTTCAGCTCGTATTTTATAAAAGAGTGCATAATTAAATTTTTAAACTATGTTTAAGTATGGTAGTATCACACAACTTCGCTAAACAATTTTTATACATCATTACGAAAATCAGGTTGATTGCATGTGGCCAGATTATTTTTATTCTTCGGTAGACTGGTACTACGCTCACAGTGTGAGAGCGGGTGATCGATTTTCGTACATGGCAGCGTCACACGATATGAAATTTTGTGTATATTCCAGTTTATTCCGTAACCATTTTTTATTCGTTGATGACGAGCAGCGTTCAATGTACGAGACGTCTATTATTGTGATGAAAGAGATCTATGTGCAGTGGATTTTTTATGGTTTGAACAAGAATTGTAAAATAATAACATGCTTAAAAATAAAGACCGTGCATTTGCGATGCAAGAATATCCACTACCCCACATCATCCCGCGGGTGTCAATAGAGACAGAGAGAAAGAGGGAAACAAATCATTAGATAGGCTGCAGCGCCTTCATAATAGCGACTAAAAAAACTGCCGACCCGCTTGCCAGCGTGCCAATTGTAGCAAATATCCACTTTTGAGGCAATCTATGGGGGAAGCCTATGTTTGGCAGTGGATTTTAATAGATTGTAACAGTAAAAATAATCTACAAGATTATCTTTACCGTTACTATAAAATATCTGAAATTAGTTTGTGATCCTAAGGTAATTTACAGTCACACCCAGAGGTATTTGATGTCGGTTTAAATTTTTATGCAATTTTATTATTTCTTTTTTTTAGTTTTAGTTTCTTTTTAGTTTTGTCACAACGATTTCCAACAGTGACGTATGATTTTATCATGGATAATATCATCTGCTTTCTAAGCGCAGCAACGTCACTTGGCTTACCTACTTTAGTTCACAACCGTGCCGATGCACAGTGATGCACAAATGGAAAAGTGTACTATTATGCTCGACATACACGGTTAGTTAAACTGATCAATTCAAACGGATGTATGCCAAAACGATTTCCCCTCTCACTGGCTTGAAATTTCGACTTAAAATTTCACACTCACGGTCAGTATTCTGGACGACACACTGACTGATCTTTAATTTAGGGTTTTATTTCCTGTTAAATATTTAAATAATTTATTATGCTACATTATATTTATTGCATTGAGTACAGCCAGAGCCGTCTTAGACCCTTTGGGGACCCTGGAAACTTTTGGATAAGTGGGCCTACTATGATAGAGTGTTCACATAAGACAATAAAACAGGAGTAGGCTACACTAGTGGCGTACGGGGCCATGGATCGCGGGACACTTGCCCAGTGTACCCATGCGCAAAGATGGGCCTGAGTGCAATACTAGCGGTAAGTATAGACGGTATCTCTCACTGGTGGTTGATTCTTATTACGTATGATGTCGTCGTCATATTATGACATATTGGGAAACAAAGTATTCATGTATTACATATAAAAATGTGTTTTGGGAACTCGATTCTAGAATCAGTAATGGACGTGTTCTTTTACGTCCAGACTCGTTGTTCAGCTGATACATTACAAAACAACGATAAGCTCATCAATTTGTGTTATTTATATTAACTTCTAACTTAATTTAGCGGTCATCATTCATCTTTACTATCAAATACTCCGAGATATTTATGGCCCGATTTCTTTATTTGTTATTCTTCAATATGATTTTTTCTTACTTAGTAAAACTACTATTTATTGAATGTACCTTGCGTCTGTTATATTGATGATTTAGTGGGCAATAAATGAAATTAATTAAAACGCGTTTCAATTGATTTACTACGGTATTCGGAATACTAACTGAATGCAAACGCGTATTAAAGCGATTATCTTTCTGATCTTATTCGATTCGGTGATATATTTGACCGATCACGTACGGTGCTTTGGCATAAAGGAGGAGTACATTTATAAGATTTATAAATAACAAAGTGAAAAAAAATTACACCATTATAATTAAGTTCATTGTTATATTTATCTGCCATATTTATTTATTTTATATATGTTAGTGTCTTATTTTGGTATACCACCTACTTTCCGCTAGTTCAATTTTGCTATAATCTAGGTTTTCTGGAAGAGACCGCTTTTACATGTTAACACTACTAAGGTTTTCTCCTGTAACCTGTTTTTGTTTTCGTATTTTCCGGTGTACAATAAAATATATACATAAATGTATTATTTTTAAAATTATATAAATTATTATTAAAACACATATAAATAGTTTGATAGTAGGTATTCTTTATAATATTGAGTAACACATAGAAATGTTAAATATATCTGTGGTAACACAGCTAGCAGTCCACCTAAAGTTAAGCGGCCACTGCAGCCAATGGGCACGTGCAAACAACTTCAGCCAAACAAGTCCACAGATAGAAGACATAAGAAATGTTTTATATTACATACAGTACTGAACGTAAAACATGCCACAGCCTTGCATTGTTCCGTAGCATGATGCGTCGCTCGCCGTTTCGTTATCGTCATGTGTAGTTTCTTTCTCGTTACTGAAATGATTATGTTAATGGATGATTTTTTTTTAAAAGCGTTGCCCCCACTTGGATTTTTACTTGTATCATGGGAGCCGTTTACATATAAAAATTTCACAAGGACAAACTTATACCCTGGAATAATTATTTGTAGGACATGCAACCACTTGTTTCGTGTGGGACTCGAACCCGCGACTATCAGAACTGCAGCTCATAGCTAAGCTACTGCGCCACGGAGCCGTCAATTAGATCTAGCAATCATATCGACAGACATCCCGCAGTTTTAACGTTGCTCATCGTCGCCAGTCTGTTTTTTTTCACCTCAAGCGTTAATCCCATGCCTGTACCGTTATGGTGGCTAACATCTTCCTGACATTTCCCCTTGTATGCGATACAATCGAACCCAGGTAAGATCAAGTAAGGGATTAAGTTGCTACCACTCTTAATAAGTTATCTATTTTCTACATTCAGGTATCGAGTACCGGAACGAGAGATGTCCCGACGAGGTGGTGACCGCACAGCACCTTTACGTACGCCAACAATGGCGGGAGGGTTGTTCGCGATAGACCGCGAGTACTTCTATAAAATCGGCTCCTATGATGAGGGCATGGACATTTGGGGTGGAGAGAATCTTGAGATGAGCTTCCGGGTATCGTATGCTTTGTTAACAGATTGTATTTGTGCTATCGTTTTTTATCTTAATCTCACGTAGGATTTTTGCTTCTATTACCCAAATAAAAAATATGGTAACATATAGGTAACATGAGTCGTCCGTTTGTGATAGTAATCCATGTTAATTGGGGAAGACTTTTGTGTTACACCTTAATGTTATTTATGAAAAAGTCGCTATTGTTCGTTTAAATTTTTTAAAGAAAATTTATGAAAACGCCGAAGACGCAAACTTTTTAGGATGCAATAAGCAACGCTTTTTCTAAAAATGCATGTGCATTAAATTTTAAATAGCACCTTCTCTATAGAGATTAACTCGAAAACCCTTTGATCGCGTTTGATTTTCATAGTAATTAAATGCATTCAAAGATTCAAACGCCAGTAAGGCTATCTCCTAAAGGTCAGTTCAAACGGAGCGTGGTAGGAGGGATGTGCTGAACACCAACTATCACGCGAAACCGCGCGACGTCATTCTACGAACTTAGATAGGTTTCAATGAAATGTGGATCTTTTCAGTAGTGAATAAGTTTCATTTTCAATTGATATCTAAAAAATGTGCGCCAGCCGTGGGGTTCCGTATTGGTGTGAGGTGGCATTAACGTGTGGTGTGGGCGCAAGGTGTGGCAGTGCGGCGGCCGGCTGGAGATAGTGCCGTGCTCGCACGTGGGCCACGTGTTCCGCGACAAGTCGCCGTACTCGTTCCCTGGCGGCGTCCAGAACATCGTGCTCCACAACGCGGCGCGCGTCGCCGAAGTGTGGATGGACGAGTGGGGCGAGTTCTATTACGCCATGAATCCAGGTTCGGACCTCGGATTGTTGCGCGCCGGGACCGCTAACATTTTACCATCTTATAAATTTTGCAATTGAGCACAGTATTGGTAGTAGTGGTAAACTTTATTGATATCAAAAAACATATTTAGCGTGCTTTAAATTAGTTTACTATTTAATATTTTTATACCAAAAAATATTTGAAAATTGTGGATTATTACGAGAAAAATGGCGAAAATTTGATTTAAATTTTGTTTGTTCGTAGTCGGTATGTGTAAAATGATAGCGGTCGTTGGTACCTTGATAAAGTTTTGTTGTGGCTTGGTTTTAACATTGAAAAAGTAAAGCAGATGTTTTGTGAACATGTCATTAACACTTGAAGATGTGAGCTTTTTAACATATTACAACTAACCGCCATTGCAGCTGCATTTATTTTTACTTGCATGTTTATTTCGCTGTTTGTCTCCCCTACGTTTTTATTTTTCTATTTTTAATGTTGTACTTTTTCAGCCTGTCAGTTTTCTGTAATGCAAATTATGTTTTTTTCTCTTTGCTGTTTTATACCTTTTTTATCCTTTTTTTTTTCTTATGCTTTTTCATAATGC
>DWHP01007511.1:0-10922 GCA_018247895.1 Parnassius honrathi
GTGGTCGACCCTACTCCGGAACTAGGTAAGTTGATTTGCTTGCTAGTCATATGTATAAGAATTCTCCATAAGCCATTTTGCTCTCCCCTTGGTTGCCCGTCGAGTCGGATTACTATGGGCCCTAATCCAGTCGACCTTCGTCTGGGCAACTCAAGGCCGTAACGGCAGGATATTGTTGAGGCTAAAAGAGCCTCTTCCAAACCTACATATAGTTCCATTAGAGGAGATTTTCCGTTAATCTTTTCAAAATGTCGATTTTTGTCCATTTTGGTCCCACGATTAGCTAGGGTATATTCAGTCACCCCCAGCGGAGCCCCACATGCCGAGGTAAGGGCTAAAATACTACCCGACTCGCCCTGGTCTCGGGTAGGCACTGTTTGCGACTGGAATCTCTCCAGCCACGCATCCATCGGCACGGTACGCTTGACACCTCGGATTGGGCTAGGATGGGAAGAATGGGGTGGGATAAAAGATAAGAAGAAAAGGATCGTCTGAGTGTTTCTGTTCTGTCTGTTACTTATTGAACCAGACCAAATAACAGTCGACAACCACGTGTAGGAAGAAATCCTCAGACTTGCCCTAGGGATCAACATAACCTGCGCTCTCCCCCAGAGCCATTCGCCAGACTGCTCGCCGGATAGGAGAGCAGAATAGGTGTATAATTTAGTCCTACTGATAAAATCAAAAAGTTAGGAGTGGACTAACCCCCGCCCTCCTTAACGCCCTACTTGCGTGTTTGTACATCGTCAACATTTGCTATTCGGAGCCGCGTTTGAACTGCCGGCACTCCACTCCAATCCAGCTGCTAAGTGTTAGAGATTACGACAAATTTTCCGAACCACGAGTTCTTGATAGTTATTATAAGGGTCATCTAGGCATTGTTCAGTCCATACAAACGGTTTTTTTAATACAATAGGGTATCGATAATCGGAAAATACAAAATGTATACCTTGTTCGGAATAATGAGGTATTCGGATTATAGTATGTAGATATTTTAATAAGTGTTTTAGAAATGAAACATAGATTTTTGTAATTGAAAGTGCATCAAGTATTATTTATTACACTTAATTAAAAAATCTGGTATCGTACTTTGACGAGTGGTGTTTAATGACAAAGAAAATGCTTTATCACTCAATTTACACAATAGCATTTTTTCTGAAATTGAAATATCTACAAGTACTTGATCCGTACCTTTTCAAACATTCATTTAATGCTTGGAATGGAACAGATACAACACGAGTACGTGGAATTCTTGCAATTTCTTATGATTCTCGATAACTCGTAACAAAAACACTACTGTTGCCATGCCGCCTGCCACTCCAGGCAACTATGGCTTATTGATACTACTACTGTATACTGTAATGATGTGGACGATGACAAACAGTCCGAACCGCAGTTAACTGTAGTAAATTCAAATCTCTAACTGCTCGGATATCCTCCTAAATGATAACCTTCCGATAAGGGAAACGATCATCAATAAAAGTAAATGTTACTAATATTTCGAATAACCCTTAGTATGAAGTTACACAAATTTCACAAAACAATCCGCAATTTCATCGCCGACGGACACACTTAATCGGGCAATAAACCAGTCCCTTCCGATGTAATGTAAGGCGGATTATGTTCCGCTGACCAATGTACCCTGGACGGATATGGAAACATTGTTAACGAGTAAAAATAGAAGTAATAGCTCTTTAACTTAGCGATCATAATGTTTTATTGCACAAGGTATTAAGGAGCACACACGTGGAATAATAAAAATGTTACAGGCGATAGTGGCGGTGTAAGAACATTGACTATCTCCTACCCGTGTCGTAACAGGCGACCGAGTGAAACGAACCTGGAGATGGTTGACAGCGCCCTCGCAATGAAAAGTTAAATCTAAAAAAGTTGTAGCCGATGCTGGTTAAGTGCACTTACTTAGCTTAATAAAACGTTTTTCACACTCGCCATTTACGTGGTAGAGCTATGCTGCTGTGTTTCGTATGGGTATTGTAAACAACTGAAGACCCTTATACTGATAACAAGGCATTCCATTTTAGTCTTCAGGGTTCCAAACGCATCGCATCGGATTATGAAACTATTAATATCTTTTATTTCGTTTCCATGCGCCCATCCTTACATAGCGACCCATCCAGAAAAAAATAAGCAATTCCTTAACTTCATTTGCTCATACATATAGTAGTAGCACGAGAACAATCCAAAGCACTTTTTGGAGCAGAAAGCGAATTGATTTACATCGATTACCGAGTGCGTCGGGCCTCTACGTTAGATTTAATGCTACATTCGGATCCTTAATAGCCAAACACTGAGTACCATTGAACATTATGCGAGGTTGAAATTGAATATAAGCCGTTTAACATTCATTGAAGCTATTCACCATATTTCTGTTGGATAAATTATACTTACTTATGAACAAAATTTGTCCGTGTATTTTACCTACTCTATGTATACCTGATGGTTTTTTTTTTATAGAAGAGGGGGCAAACGAGCATGCGGCTCACCTGATGTTAAGTGACTACCGCCGCCCACGATCAGCCGCAACACCAGGGGAATTGCAGGTGCATTGCCGGCCCTTTAGAAAGGAGTAAGTTCTTTTCTTGAAGGTCCCTAGGTCGTATCGGTCCGGAAAAATCGCCGGTAGCAAACTATTCCACAGAGAGGTCGTAAGCGGAAGAAAACTCCTTGTGAATTGTGATGGTCGACATGGTTGCTCTATATCAAAACTACGAAATATTATTTATACCCGCTCCAATTTCATCCTCCTTTTTCTCAACATGGGGTAATGCCTACGCATACCCCTTCATGTGGGCAAGGACGTATTATTTTGGACTCGTACCGACAAAACCGCATGGTTTTCCATAATTGTCGCATATTGACAGGGAAACTGGAAAGTTTTCGCATACATCCGCGGCTGCAACAGTGCTGGCCTCCCCAAGAGCCCCTCAGGAGCCTCTCCCATCTCCTTTTTAGGTAACGTGCACAGAAAGATATGGCACGCCTTCTTTCGTGGCATCCAACTTCACCTGCGCAACAGTCGCCCCCGCGTCAGATGCGAGAAGGCATGGGGCCAGGAACAGCGAACACTCAGAAGCATTTGCCTTCCAAGATTCGGTAGCGGTGGGTAGGGAAAAACGCGCCCTGCAATACCGACACTCTTATCCCTCGCAACCCCACCACTACCGCATCAACGGTGCGGCCCCGTCCGAGTTGCGCAGGATAGGGTGAGTGGCATATCCATATCAACCCGTGACTCCACCTCGGCTGCAGCGGTAAGGAGAGAGGACACCACTCTCACCCCAGCCCGCCAATATATATCCAAAGTAGGCTCACCAAACCTACTCGCATTGGTCACCCTGGGCCGGCTTCACTTCGTCACATTTAAATAATTGACGTTTAAGTTTAAAAATCAAGGAAGTATCAAAGGTCACCTACAAAGGAAGGTAACTCATGAATATACACTAAAAATAGGAATGGACCAATAATTGAGCCATCCGGAAGAACTTTAATCATTGATACTAACTTTCTGCACTCTATTACTGAAATATGAAATAATCAGTTTAAGCGCTGTGTTCTTGACACCATAGTAATGTAGCTTCCTGACAAATATTCCTTGGTAAATACAGGCGAAGGCTTTAGAAAGGTCACAAAATATACACAAAGCATCCTTTGAGTTTTTCCATGCACAAAAATATGTTTTTTAAGGTCAACTTCAGCATCGGTTGTTGTGCAACCCCTTGTAAAGCCAAATTGACTTATATGAAGCAATTTATAAATATTAAAAAAAAAACTTAACATCTGATGTAGCCCTTTCAGAACGACAAAAAATAATCCCGCTTCTCAAAAATTTCACATTAAATTCTAGATATACAATGGATAAAGTATTTAGAAAAATAATAGAAAAAAACTGTAAAAAAATGTTTTCTAATATATTCATTTAATTGTTATTAAAGAAATTATTACTTTTTATAACACAGTATTTTGATATTAAATTCTATTTCAACGAATTTTTGGTCTTTTACACATAAATTAGCTGCTTAGTCTACATAAATCAGTCACTTTTATATAACGAAAAAAAAATATAATAATTGTTATCTTAAGTACTATTATTATCAAAATAAAAAGTCATTCTAGACAAAAAAATCAATACTTAAACGGTAGTATAGTAAATAAAACCGAACCGAACTAAATTAACCCGTCACTTGTTTGTAATGATGTAATTTTTTAATCCGAGTAGTCTCGGTTTATTTTTATTAATGATCTCGCAATTTACATGTCCTTGTGAAAGGTACAATATGTTCATCGATTGAGTATTTACCTGCCACTCTTTTGAGAGACAACCAAGCATACTTGACAGCGTCGAGAATGGGCTGCACCTTCCACAGCGGGTTTGAATTTCCTGAACGTGGTTCATCAGTGGGTACTACGTGCATGTTATTCCTTAACAAGAAATAACAGTCTCTTGAAATTTGACTAGCGATTAATTCCAGGTGCATACCTGTGCGCTAGTACATAATATTAATTCGTGGGTATGGTATACAACGCGTAAATAAAAATGTACCAAATAATTTGCACATCTCTTGGGAAGTGCTTAAGAACCTGAACCAGTTTTACGCAGGTAGTACAAATTTGTGCAGTGTGCGATATTTTTGAAAAAATCTTCACTGAAATATGTAGAAAGATATTGCAGGGGAGTTTTAGGTTCAGGTCGATAATGAAAATTATGCTCGATGTCAGTAAAAGCAACAGCTTTCCAGATTCTAGGTCTCTTTTGTGCCTGACGACTATTAGGCTTTTCGAGGCGGCAGGAGTTTGCAGTTGGGGGTAAGTTCTTCTGATTTATATACTGTAGCTCTGTCTAAGTCATATTTTGATCAGAGTCACTGTCGCTGTTATGGTTACCTGGTGAAATCTCTGGGGGTATATCACCTTCACCATCTAGTAGTCGAGGCACATTGACAGCCGGTTCTGTCTCCTTGTTCGATATGCCCAGGTCCGATTGACATCCATCTCCAAGCACATTTTGTAACATCTAGTAGTCGAGGCACATTGACAGCTGGTTCAGTTTCCCTAATCCGATATGTCCAGGTCTGATTAACACCCATCTCCAAGCACATTTTGTAACAACTCGTAGTTTAGAGGTTGTTCTGAGAAAAAAATGCGAGGTTATTTATATGAACATTTAACTAACGGAAAACAATTAAAAACGACAACGCAAGATCGTGCGTTTAGATTTCGCGGGCCTGTTACGACAGTTAAAATTTATAAATTTGCTAGGATTATTTGATATTATTGTACGTAAACATTAAAAAAATAAATGTGATATGTTATAATGAAAAATAATTTACTCACATCGACCGTCGCGATCCACAAATTGAACGTCCCTCTTGAATACGTCACGACACGGCACTAATACGGTCTAGTCCAACGCAACCGCAACCGCATTATATGGTGAAATCAACGCACAAATGATCGAAGTCGTTTCCGCGCGATAAAACAAAATTCAGTAATCCGTACAATTTTTTAAACATCAACGCACGATTAGTACAAGCCGTTCTGAAAGGGGTAGTATATATATTTTTTTAATTTTTACTTAATGTTCGTAGTACGCAAATTGGTCTAAAATTGGCGGGGTCTGATGTACTAGATTTGAATAAAGGTATAAATTTACTATGTTTTATTAAATCAGGCAACACATCAGAATCGAAGCTCGTATTAAAAATAGTAGCTAGACTAGAGAAGGTGCTATTGTACCAAAATATGCAATAACTTTAATGGAAATCTCCCATAAGTCTGCCGTTTTCTGACACATTTTTAGATAGATATTTTTGGCAATACTCTATGGTATTTAAAGGTATTCGAATAAGCTTCACATTTTGTTTAAGCAATAATTCGGCGATAGTAGGAGAAGAATTTAATGATCAGTAAAATGTTTCTCAGAAGCTATAGCAATTTCTTGATCAGATTGAGTTAAATTATTGTTAATATTGTGATGAAAAATTTATCAGATGCAGTTTTAATATTGTTGCTTAAATATAAATAAAGACTTAGCTGTAGAACATATGTTTTTAAATATTTTAAATTAAGTTTTAACATACTTTTTAAATATAAAACTATGACTAACTATGAATAAATAATCTTTCATTATAAAGCTCTTATACCTTTCGCATATAGCGTTAAGATTTGCATGAAAACGTAAATCCTTGAACATATTTTGTTCTCTGGTCTCTTATGCAAAAGCATTTGTAAGTCTACCGTAAAAAAAATATTTTTTATTCAATATAGATTACAAGTAATTCTTATTGTAAGTCAATATTTTACGTTACCACTGGTTCGAAAAAAACCTCCGTCCTGGAAAGAACCAGCAGAAAACCCAGCGGGACTTTTTTTTAAAAATAATTTTTACATTGTCAAGGATCACAGAATATTTACAATAATTTATTTTAGAAACAGCTTGGAAGCGACCACCTCATTCCCAGGGGTTATTATCAACCATGTATTCATTTATATCATAATAACCTTTTTTATAGTTTTTGTTTAATTAAATATTTAAACTTGGTAATAGAAGGACCTTGTATATTTTCTGGGACTTTGTTGTAATAGCGTATACATTGCCCCAAGAATGAATTACTGACTGCACAGCCGAGAAACTGGTGGCACCAGCTTGTGTTGTGTTTTACAGAGTGCATGTCACTTTTTTTACTAAAACTACCTTTACTTTTGTGAACATACATCAAATTTTCGTAGATGTACTAAGAGGCCAAAGTTAATATATTTATTTCTTTAAATTTTTCTCTAAGAGACTCGCTCGGTTTAAGGTTGTAAATAGCTCTAATGGCCCTCTTCTGCAAAACAATAATAGTTTCTAAATAAGCTGCATTCCCCCATAGCAAAATTCCATATGACATTATGCTATGATTGAGTGGCGTGGTGCTTCCCTCCCCCAACTCTCTCACCCCATAAATCAGGTGTATAGTCACTCAACGTAGCGCAGTCGAGCACGCTTCGCGGGGCTCCTACTTCTGAGTGGTTTATAAAAAAATAACCACAAATAAGATGGCGAGGTCTATTCGCTCGCTTCGCTCGCGCCCGCCATCTCCTTCTAACCTAACCTATCCGAGTCGAGTAGGGAAATCCTCAGGTGAGATATTTTCCATATTATTTTTCACAAATCTGCCATAAACGAAGGATTTAAAAAAAATCATTGAAATGGGATGATTTTTTGATTTTCTAGAGCCAAAAAACGAGGGGACCTCGAAAGTATAAAATTACCCAGTTTAGTTTCTAAATAATTAGGATACGTGTACCCTTAACAGGTGGGGGTGAAAGAAAAATATCATGGGAGAATGAGGGCGATGTAGGAGTAATCAAGTACAGAATTATTTCGCTCTAAAACTTGAGCTCGCGCCCCTTTTTGACCTTGTGCCTCTAAGCACGCGCTTAGTTTGCCTTAGGGATAATCCGCCACTACTATCCAGGCTTTGTCATCAACTACACAGCCCATCACAAGTCCATTGCTGAACTTAGGCCCACCCGGAGTCTAGATATCCTGGAGTCACCAGCATCCATATTATGAGGTGATTACTCCATTCGTCCATGCACTAATATCCAGGCTTAGTTAAAATAATTGTTTCTTTTATTATTTCAGCGGAATTACGCGTAGAAACTTTGGTGAGACAATATGAGGATCTAAAGAAAGAAGGTACTGGGCGTATTCAACGCCATCTTAAACGTCGGCAGCAAAAATTAAAGAAACGCTCACATAAAGCACCAAAGGGAGTCAGTTAATAAATTTTTTTATTTAAAAATGACCCGGTTTTTTTTCGCTCGTACTATAGGTTTTCCTTTCTAACTCCGAATCTGTCTGGATCTCTTTTTTTAAAATTATGTGCGAGCAGCTATGCTGGTCTAGGGAAGGAGACTCACTGCAACCTAAAAGATCTATTGTGATCGCTGCTATGGCAATAATTCACTGCTAAGCCCTATGTCTTCAACAAATGGAGAGTTGGTTAGCTGTGAGCAATTTCACTTCTTCTGGGCGGAGTACATAGTTACCGAGATGAGTGTTACGTTTGCGCACTAACGGTCCGCAATCAGTTAAGATGTGAGAGGCGTTTCTTCTGTTAAGGTGGCCCTAGTCGATGGCATGAACTAATTGGTGGGCTGGGTTAAAATGCATGCTATCTCAGCCGACATCACGTGCGAAAGGGATAGACGCTGTGATGCCCGCACGGAACAAATATTTGTATGGCCTACAAATAGTTGTTCCGGGTCTGGATGTTCGCCCTTGTGCAATTTATGTTTGTAAACTGCCTCCACGATACGGAAGAAAATGCTGCTGTGCTGTGGGGGTAAAGTATTTTAAAAAGAGAAAAGAGAGAGGAAACAAATTGGTGTTATTAGAACCTACGATCTGCTGTGTGAAACGTAATTATCATGAACCCAATTTAGTTGTTATTATGAAAGTTCTAGACTCCGACTAGGTAAGTCCAACTTCGACCGAGAGGTCAGTCGACGGATTCAACTCGGCTGGGTAGCGTTCGGGAAATTACGACGCATCTTCTCGTCAGATATACCTCAAAACCTGAAAACTGAGTTGTACAACCAGTGCGTGTTGCCAGTGATGACCTACGGAAACGATACGTGGTCCTTCACTGTTGGCCGTATGAGGACGCTCAAAGTCGCTTAGCGAGCTATGGAGAGAGCTATGCTCGGAGTTTCTCTGCGTGATAAACTTAGAAATGAGGATATTCGCAGTAGAACTAGAGTGATCGACATAGTCCAACGGACTAAAAAGCTGAAGTGGCAATGGGCCGGCCATATAGCTCGAAGAACCGACAACCGTTGGAGAAAACAGGTTCTCGAGTGGAAACCTCGTACCGGTGGGCGTAGTATAAGGCGACACTTCACTAGTTGGAGTGACGATATGGTAAGATATGCAGGAAGTCAGTGGATGCAGTTGGCTCAGGACCGTGCTTTGTGGCATTCCTTGGGGAGGCCATGTTCAGCGGTGGACTTGAGAAGGGCTCTAATTACAAATGATGATGATGAAATAAATTACAAAACAATATTTCGTTTCTATATTTCTCTTGCATATCAAACTCAAATTGTTATGCTTTCAATTATAATAAAGCCAAAGAAACACATTAATTGTTGCTTTGCAATACCGTTTAGTGGCGGTGTAAGAATATCCACTAGCCTATACCGTATCTTAAAAGATGTACGATAAATCAGAAGGTATTTCTTATTACGACTAGTAAATAAAAAAAGTAATGGTTAATAATTGCGCCAGTAACGTGTAAGTTTCTTTATTATTTCATGGCTTCTATTTCGTATACACAACAGTCAGAGCGGAGGAAAAAGGAGCGGGAAAAAGCCTGATGAAGGCAGCCTCGCCTTTCTCGTCAAGTATTTGCTAACACAGCAGGTTTCTCACTTGTAACAATCGCGCGGTTAGGCGCTAAACATTCTCAACTTTGCAATGAAATAATGTGCGGTGATAATTATATGTATAAAAAAGGAGGTCGGAGAACACAATATCCCCATGCAGTCGCAATTATATACGATCTCAACTAACTGCCTCTCGGTGCTTGAGAAGCCTTCAAACGACTGTACGTGCATGTAGGATAGATTAAAGACGTAGAGTAAAAGACAAAGTACCAAATATTTTATTCGATTTATAATTAAATTGTTGACTAGCCTAACCATTTGCCGTGCGCCTGCCAAGCTAGGTAGCTACAGTAATTATCCCACTCATGATGCAGTGTACGAGGAGGCTTACGTTCAGAATTAGACTTTGATAAGCTGTAATAAATGAAGGGAAGTAACAGTTCAGTAATCAGTTGTCAAACTATCATTAACGTCGCAAATATTCTGAAGTCCTGACTCCAATGCTGGAAAGTGCGTGCACTGGCATTACATTATTTTCAAAAAGCATTTGCCAAATATTATTAACAACGTAATTATAAACTACTCCATAAGTGTGTGTGTGTGTATGTGTGTATGTGTGTGTGTATAGTAAGTTTGTGTTTTTGGTTTTTTTTAATTGGATGTTTTTTAAATTTAATTGAGATTATTTCTTTTTTTATCGAAGCTTTACTGTCGTGGAAAATATCAATAGTTGAAAAGTTTTTGTTATAGCTGTTAAGTGCACGACAATGACAGAATTTTGAGCTTATTTAGATCAACCTAAAGGGACACGAAATAGGGATGTGTGTCTGGTACGTTTCGAAGAAGCATTGAATTGTAGGAAATGAAATGTCAATTTGGGTCTATCAATTTTATTACTATAGATCTCAAGTAGGAACAAAATTTGTAGAAGTGTACGTCGATCCCTTAACGGCAATAATTTATGATGATAGCAAGATTCCTCGTAACTGCTTTTTTATGCTGAGTACGATAATTTAACGCCTTAACAAATTTACATTATATCTGTTTTATATTCACTATACAAGGCAAATAATGCGGATTCCGGACATTACAACAATACTCCAAAACACTTCTTACATAAAAAAAACAGAAAATTTTAATGCAATCAGAATTAGTGAAAGGGCGGGACACTACTTAGAACAAATCCTAAATTTTTGTACGCTTATGCAACCATTGTCGTGACATGATTAGACATAAGCGTTTTGTAATCAAAAATAACAACGAGATCTTGGTTTGGTAGATGCGTTCCAAAGGTACTAGGGGTGATCCAAAAGTAATGATAATCAGTTACTTCAGGTCCGCATAAAAATCCAAAAAAAATATTTTTTGCTTGCTTATATACTCACTACGTCATTAAAAAAAATTATATAAATAGATCACGATTTTTGGGAGATACATGCATTTGAATACGAACTTTCAAAGAGATAACATCAACATGGAGAAAAACGAAATTAGAGCTGTCATCAAGTACCTCTGTTTGAAAAAAATGTCTT
>DWHP01007512.1:0-10921 GCA_018247895.1 Parnassius honrathi
TACATATTTATTTGTAAATAGCGTGCAATTTGGCATTTTCTAAATAATTTGCATGCGAAATTTGGAAACGATTGTAATGTCAAAACACGTCTCGTATTGACATTTATACTTGTGAATTGACGTATTAGTGGCATTTTAGTGGCTACGCGGGCTCCGCCCACTCCCTCGTTCTATTATGTATGTATTATAGTATTCTATGGTATCCACCCTTGGCAGGCGGGTGGACAACCGCAGTTTTTTATTTTGTTGTCATCAGGAGGATGCCGGTTTCAGTTTCCCTATGTCGCGTCTTACGACAACCAAGCGACGTTATGGGGTAGCGGATCTTCTTACACTGCCGCTACACGGTTGTCTTTAGAAATAAAGCCAAAAAATACCAAATCACGTATATTATAATCACATAATTAGACGTTCCAACTTGACAACAATCCAAATATCCGATGTCATTAACGTGATAAAGTCACGGTGATTCTTCACTGTGACTTTTTGTAGCTGAAACAGCAGTCACGAATATATCCAAATAACTACTCCGTCCATGTCTCATTCACACTCGGTTCCACGGCAGTAATACTGAAACGAAAATTTTGAATCATGCGCTGCAAAACCGCTTTCTGTGCTTTTTTATTTTTATATCCGCGTAATTTCACGTTCCAAAGAACTTCTTCAGCTTCGTGAAGTTCAACAAATCTAATTGTACTGCTTTGAGGCTACTTTCTTTTTACAGCCACCATTTTGTTTTACTACTTCTATCTGAGCTAGCTCGTAAACAAGGAACGCGATACGAATCAAGACAGATCGGACGCCGTCGTCCGCATGCCCTCACTAGAGTCCGAGTATGTGTCCGCGTGCGCTTGGTCTGAGCAAACACTGATCGTGTCCACGCGGTATTAGTTTCGCTATTGACCTTGACGTCAAGACCACGTGTCTATTTGCCTACATGTATAATCTACCGTCAGTGCTGTCAGTGTCAGATGAAATATTACCAAGCCTCAATCAGTAAATCGTATATAAAACAAAATCAAATGCTTTCAACCTCTGTTTGAGAATTACTATTTGATTGATTAAAGTTATACGGGTGTGTATATTATACGTGTTACAGCCACGCTGCAGATATATTATGGTTATAGCACGAATAGGTTGGCTGGACCGGGGAAGGACCACGCTCTCATAGAATACTAGCTTAAAATAGCAGCCTGCTGCTGTGTTTCGTATGGTGAGTGTAGAGAACCGGAGAACCTTTTTACTGGAAACGAGGCATTCCACCTTAGTCCTCACGTGTGACAACGCATCTGCATTTTGATGCTTAATCGAGGATAAATGTCTATGGGTCACAGCATTCATTTACCATCAGGTGGACTGTGTGCTCGTTTGTCAACTTCATTCTATAAAAAAGTATAAGTAAAGTTAGACTATATTATAGAAAAAAGCTTAGCAAAACTCTCCTGTCATTTCTGAGAAGGTTATAGAACACTTAGTCCGCCGAGCTGCTTTAGTGCGTATTGGCGGACGTGGTTAATCAGCACTAAAGGCAGCAGTTAATACTTTTATTGGTGCTGGCGGGTTACTTTCATCGGTCGGGCCAAAATAAGTTAGTGGGTTTCTCTGGCAAAATATTCTGACTAGCAGCCCGAAGTATGGCGGTATTTTACCTCGGTGCCTCGGAAAGCACGTGTGCCTGATATCTGTCACCGGTCTTGGTGCTCCTGTCGTTTCCTCGGACTATAAAGGAAATAGAAAGCGCCCCTGTGTTTGAGCTGATACTCGGGCACAATAGTCCTGTGCAGATGGCTAGTCTCCACTAAGACTGATCGCCATAACCGTAATTCGGTCTGGAGGACATTGGTAGAGGTGGTAGCTACCAAGCTATTTCTAATTTGTTTAATGTTGTTAATTGTGTAACATATTACATAACTGTAAGTTGTTTTGTGTGGAACCGTGGTAGCTTAGACGGTTAGGGCTCTCTGCAAATTTCACAATATGCGAGCAAACCGGGTTCGATCCCCGCCGGCACCAGTAAAATTGTTAATTGTAATTTTAAGTGCTGATTTACCACGTGCTCGGCGGTTCATGAAAACACCGTGAGGAAACCTGCATGTATGAGAAATAAGAAAAAGAAATATTTCGAAGACATGTGAAGTTCGCCAACACGCATTGGGACAGCGCGGCGGGCGGACAATTCCTTGCCTAAAAACCGTCTCAGAAATGAGCGGAGGCTTATGCCCAGGAGTGGGACTTATATAGGCTGTAACTTTAACCTTATGTCTTTTTTCAAAAAGAAGTCCCTCTGGATTTCTTGCTGGTTCTTCCCAGGACAGAGGTTTATTAAACAAGAGTAACTTTTAATAAGTATTATTTATAATATATATTGAATAAAAAACTTTCTGCTTCTGTTATAATTTTAATAATATTACGTGTAGTGGAATTTGTGGCTAGTACAAATTGATCAGTTCGACATAGTAACAACCACCGTTGCATAGAATATCTGCCTGGAGTAGCAGACCGACATAATATGGAAAACCAGACACCCTTTGTCTGGTAACGAGCTCTCAAGGATGAAAACGTATAATAATGTATTTTCATTCTTAATCAAGAAAAGGTGCATTTTCTTACCGTCAAATGGAGTACGAAAATCTGGGCGATTCTGCGCTAATCGTGAGTATGGTTTCCAGATGGTCAGGATTCGTCTGGATTATCCCGACATTTTAAATGGTCTCCAGACTCCCGACACAACTCCAAATCTCCAGACAAACAGCTTCTCTTCACATCACAGCTGCTTATGATTTGTAATCTTTTCTGAATGCTACTAAAGGATCCAAATTGTTGGACTCAGTAAAGTCCAATACCAAATACATGGGGCAACCTAAAATATTAGTGTACCTACTTATATTTGTTATGTGCCATCAATTTTGTCTGGTTTTAGTTCGTTAATTTAAGAAATAAACTTTTTAGTTTACATTTTAATTTTTAATATTTATTTCTTCCGACAACAGCCCCAAAATCCCGACATTTAAAAATATTGTCCAGATATTTTGGTTTTCCGATCCGGCATTCCTAATCGTGATCCTTTACTTCTATAAAAAAATCTTAGGTAGGCCGAAATCAAGAAGATGTTTACACCAACACAGCACTTGTGTAATTATGTACTTGCTTTACAGATAAACGTAAGTCTATGAAAAACATTATGAAATAATCAGTAGTAATAGATAAGTTATCAAATTATATATGTAATTTTTGTATGTTACTATTTTGTTTCTAGATAAATCACTATTTCACCGTGTGGGTCACGCTGCAGCTTTATTATGGATATAGACTTAACGGATCTGCTTCACTGTGAAAGAACCCTGTTCTCACAGAATACCAACATAAAATAACAGCATATTACTGCAGTTCTGTCCAGTCTTTTTTAAATTTATTTATAACATAAAACATTGTGGTTCTATGATATTCTGTGATAGGAGTTCTATGGTATTACACATAGAATACTATAATACACAATATAAAGGCTCAACTTTATTTTGAAGGTACGAAGTTTAGCGTCGCTAAACCCAATTCGCTGTGGTGACAGACTGAGCAAATTTACACATTTTTAACTTTTGATTAATGTTCAAGATCATCAATAAAAAAAATCGTTTAAATTTTAATACATATTTATTTGTAAATAGAAAAATCAAAAATGACATCTCGTGTTGACATTTATACGTGTGAATTGAGTGACATTTTAGTGGCTAAGCGGGCTCCGCCTACTCCCCCGTTCTATTACGTATGTATTATAGTATTCTATGGTATTACATGACTCCATGAAAAAACCTGAAATTAAAATATGAAAAAATATGATCACAGTTTCTTGCAAGTTTTTCTCTGAGAAGACCTTGTTTTCCGAACCGATGTAGATTTTGGTTTTTCTAAGAGCTTATTTAAAAAAGCCCAAATTAAACAATTGGTAAAATTAAAAATGTTATACAACCGACTACACTATAAAAAATTAAATGATAGCATCATCAATGTATTCGAATTCAATTAAATACGCATTGTGAAGGACACAGGAGTAGCCACTAACATCAGGCGAACCGTATGCTCGATGGCTCCCTCTTCTATAAAAAAAAAACTACTTGTCAGATCTTGACCAAATTTATATGGGACCACATGAGAAGCATCAGCTTTAAAATAAAAAAGAATCATCAAAATCCGTTCACCTAGAGCAAAGTACTAAGGTAACACACATAAGAAAAAAAACAGTCGAATTGAGTACCTCCTCCTTTTTCAAGTCAGTTAAAAAGTGACTTAGACTTTGAAATAACATAACACATAAGTACTTATAATACGCGAAGTTCTCAGAAACTGGACTAAGTGCCACATGAATCGGTGTTTCTTCGAACACTAACACTGCGGCTTAACGTGGAAAACACAGAGGGTCGTCGCACTCCATTACGTCGATACGTAAAAAACACTGCCTATCTTACTAGTAAAAGCGTGTCTTACGTTAACTTGCCAGTTTAAGTTACGTTAAGTTTACGAAAAATATAATACGTCAAAATTACTCCATACAAAATAGCTTAAATTACTATTTTTTTCGTTGTATAATTGAATTTAAAATTTTTACATGATAGAGCGACCATTGCAGCCGTAATAATATATGTCTGCAGTACGACAGAATCGCCTCAACAAGGAAAGGACAAAACACTCACAACATCGCCGTTAAAATAAAAGTCTAATGATATTGTATTTTCTGTAGTGGGTGGCTATAACCAGTCACTTTTGACCGGTACGGGCCACAGATCATAGATTGTTTCTATAATCTGTGGCCCGTATCAGTATGGGAGTCCATTTTAGTCCGCAGGAGTAAACAACACAAATTTTGATTCTTAATCGATGATAGATAGAGGTGTGTATGGGCTACATCATCATATTTATTACGTTGAGCTGGTTAGCCACTCGCACAATCTAATACCGGACACCGTCATCCAAGTTGTGAAAATTAACTACCTATCAATAGAATAAATAATAGAATTTTTATTCAATATAACGTAAATCTTATTGAGCCCTTTTTTACTTTTACCATTGGTTTGGAAGAAGAACCTGTGGCCTGGGAAAAACCAGCAAGAAACCCAACGGGTTATAAAAGCCCAACTAACTCCGGGGAAGTAGAAGAGTCCTGTGCCCCACACCTGGCCAATGGGAGGTCAATGAAGAGAGAAGGGTATGATGGGTCCATTTCCAACAGATTTAAGTAGACAGGTTTCACAAGTTTTACTTCACCGCCAAACAGGTGGTATAATTGTATTTAACAATTTTTGCTTTGTCGGCACCGGGGATCGAAATCAAATAAACCAAAACACCAATCAATTACATACATAGGTACATACTACGTACGTATTTTTGCCTCAGTCAGCGTCCAAATATATTTCCATGCTACGTGCTCATATTAAAAATAATGAGCCGCAAACTTTACGGCAAATGCGAAGTGAGAATACACCCTTAAAGCAAACGAACGCTACTCTATATACATATTAATGTTAATATTTTATATTCTTACTAACTTTTACCCGTGACTTTGTACGCGTGGAACTGAAACATAAAAACACTGCAGATTTATAGCATAGTGGTCTTTGGGCAATAAACATACATAATACTTGACTACTTAATAATTTAATACGTGTAAATCAGCCTTTATAACGATATCGACAAACGCTTACTCCAAAACGTTCGACTCTGTTTCGGTAAGAAAATCTATGAAAATTTGGTTCTAAAACCATGAAGCGTTTAGTTTGTTGTCTTTGTTTAATTAAGGGTCAGCTTATGAGAACCGCTTGAGCATTTTATCTGCGATAAGAAAATATTCACCTAATTCAAATGGTCATTCGTGGGTGCTAACCACGTACCCCATAACGTCAGTGGGTGTCGTAAAAGGCGACAGAGGACAAACGAACCGGTTGCGGTTGAAGCTGGTTGGCCCGCTTGCAATCTATGAAGGAGACCTATGTTCAGCAAATTTTGGTGGTTTGTAATGGATGCATGGATGGATGAATTTTCACCATAAAAGACTGCTTGCCCAAAAATATAATACGAGATAAGAAAATTACCAGAGAATTTTTGTAAGGTCAAATTAGGTCCCTATTTTAGCTAACTGTTGCTGTACTAAATGACAACAACGCCGATTTTCAAATAGAGTCCAATATTTATTTCACGGACCACGTACGAGCGTATTACCTAAATCTAAAAATTGAAAAAAAACCTACAATGAAGTGAGTGTGGGAGATTATTATTAGAGAGTGATTATTACAACTAATGTTATGAAAGCATATATATATACCACGATTTTAGCCGCGAAGGATACCATCGATAGCGAATTTGCATACCGCAGCAGTATGACGTATGACGATAGCATAAACACAATATACGTATTTTGAAGTTATATTAAAGGCTTCCTGATCACATTTCGAGCACGGCTATTCGCAATAATCGTAATCTTTGAATTTCATAGGCGATATGACTAGTTTACAATTTACAAACTAATTTACAATTTACAAATGTAGATTGTGTATACTTCAAAACCCTTCTAGAAACGAAGGTATGCCCGTACTCTGCAGTGTGTCGTATGTGGGCTGTTCTTTTATTTTTATGGAAATAGTATACTCACTAGATGACGTTTACGATTTTTTTAATTATTTTTTTATTTATAATCTAGCGGTTTATCACATACCACCAGGAATTGTAGACAAAAATTAGACGCTTTGTGGTTTTTAACAAACCTTTGCTTCTACTTCGAACCTTGGACCTTCTGGAGTAGCAAATACTCTAATGATTAAGCCACACAGATCACAACAAACTTTACTATATATGCTTCTTATGAAGATATAATCAATACAAATGATTTGTAAATCGCACTCTCTCCTTCCCTCCACGCTCATTTAACGAAATTATACAATAGTAAATTTACCGATGTTGAACTTTTCGCGGATACAATTTCACTGTTTAAAAAAAAACGTAAATACAATTTTGGTCACACATGATACATAAATAGTGCTCACATGGTTAACGCTCGCTGTAAATATAACAGAACGCGAGTAACCCGGGTTCAATCCCCGTCGGCACCAATGAAATTGTTAATTGTAATTTTAAGTGCTGATTTACCACGTGCTTGGCGGTGAAGCAAAACATCGTGAGGAAACCTTCGTGTCTGAGGAATAAGAAAAAAATATTTCGGAGACATGTGAAGTTCGCCAACACGCATTGCGGCAGCGCGGCGGACACTTCCTTGCCCCAAAACCCTCTCAGAAATGAGGGGAGGCCTGTTCCCAGCAGTGGGGCGTATATTGGCTGTAACTTTACTTTTTACTTTTACTTTATGATACATAAATACCGTAAATACTCACAACTGTGATCCAGAGGGGTAGGCAGAGATTACGTATCATCATCATCATTACAACTTACAACATCAAAGTCCACCGCTGCACATAGGCCTCCCCCAAGAAATGCCACAAAGCACGGTCTAAATTATGTATTGTATTATTGTAATATGCTCACACATTAATAGAATAAAATCATGTTTACCTCGTATTTATTTAAGTTTTAGTTAAAGCAACTTTTTCTGAATTTGCCATAATAACCTTTTGTTTTTACATTTCCTTAGTTCTCTAGGTTGCTCTCTGTTCTTTTTGGTTTATATTCGGTCGTTTGTGTAGACTAATTAAACAGCAACTCGTCCGTTGTTCACGGAACTGATTATATGTACTAGACCTAAGTAATTTTATTGTTTGATTTGTAAACTGTTGGTATAATTGTTTGTTATTCTAAATAAAGAGAAATCACGAGCCAGGCTTTAACTTTAACTTTATACATTTACTTGTATCATATACTACCCTCGCGTTTGTTGCATACGATTAAAACAGTGTGGCTGGTGACACTTCTTCTGGTGACTAACTATAAAGAGCTTCCACATCTTGTGCAAACGCAAGATCTACAGACTGATTTTCCCTTCCGAGCCGTGTCTACGTCTTTGTGCGTGCGTGATTTAGTGCCGGCCGTAAGAGGAAGCTATAAGTCGCTCAGCGAGCTATGGAGAGGGGTATGCTCGGGATTTATATGCGTGATAAACTTAGAAATGGAGATATCCGCAGTAGAACCAGAGTAACCGACATAGCCCAACGGTTTAGTAAGCTGAAGTGGCAATGGTCCGGCCATATAACTCAAAGAACCGACAACCAATGGGGAAGAAAGGTTAATGGTGCGGCACCCCTCGTAGGAAGTCGATGATTGCAGGTGGCTCAAGACCGTGCTTTGTAGCATTCCTTGGGGGAGGCCTATGTGCCACGATGGATGAAACGTCGTCGCATTCGTGTAGCTGCGTTCTCTTTTCTCCAAGTTTGTCAAACCAGTTAAATTTTTGGTCCTCTATAAGATGGGTTTTCCCGTGTATCCTGTTCCTCGTCAGCTCTCTCGCTCACCAAGCTCGATGTTGAATCAGGTCAAGTAACGCTTGACACAGTCTTTAAAATGGGGCGCAGGTCACCCAACACTCCTCTTTGCATCCATGACTTGCCTAGGAAGGCGAGACGAATCCATGCGATGTACATGATAGAGCGACGAACCTGAGTAATGACAAACCGTTTGTGATCCTGTCTTGTCATGTGATACCCAAAATATTGCGCATACAACGCATATGGAAGGCATTGAGTCGACGTTCTTTTCTTGCATATGTCGCCCAGGTTTCGGCACCCGTACAAGAGTACGCTGAGCATGGACGCTTGTTAGAGAGATAGAATAGAATAGAATATATTTAATAACATTTATCCAATGCGTATGTCGATCTCCGCATTAAGCGAGAAATTAAAGGGTTGTCATTTAACTGTATGACCGGTTTTGCCGCAGTTCCGTTTATATTTGAAGGAGTCAGGGGAAAAACAGCTATTGTCACATTTTTTGTTTTTTTCTGCTGGCAATGCGGTGTTAATGAACGTACCCGTCTCTATGTTTGCCAAAAACAACCCAGACAATAACATTCATAGTCACTAATAAATCTTGCTTTTAAATTACAGGTACCGGGTAAAAACAAACTATGTCCATAGAGTTCAGGGAAAAAACATCTGTTGTCCATGGTTGACTATGACACATGGCAGTGACACTTTTAGGTTATTTTTCTTTCCAATCGTTATCGTTTTAAGCATTCCTGTCGAATTATTTGATTTGTGAGTTTTTTACGAAAAATGTTAGACGAAGAGTGTAATGTTTTAAGGTGTGGAAGGTCCAGTAAAAAGAGGAAGACTTTTGGTCAAATTTCAGAAGTTAACAAGAAGCTAAATCTTCGAAGTCATGAAGCGGGTGAAAATTGTTACTGTAGGAGGTACAAGTGTTTTCAAGTTGTAATCCCAGAACAAAGAAACAATATTTTAAGAGATTAATATTAATCTCCTGCCAACTCGTGATGCACAAAATTTGTATTTATGTGGTCTCATCACAGTTTACGAGGTACAAAGAAGGCGTCCAAGAAAAGACGAAGACGATGCAAATTTACATTCAGCAACTTATGCATACCGGGTTAGAATCACTAGCAATAATCAAACGATAGATGTTCCAATTTGTTTTAAGGCATTCATGGCTATACATGGCATTACCCAACAAAGGTTAAAAACCCTGAAGAAGTCTTTACAAGAGACTGGATATGCCCCATTAGACAGGCGAGGCAAGCACAGTAACCGGCCAAGGAAACTCACGGATGATGTAAAAAATAAAGCAATGGAGCACATTAGGTCATTTCGTGGCCGTAAAAGTCATTATAGTCTACACGAATCCTCGAAACTATATCTTTCAGAAGATTTAAACGTAAAAAAAATGTACAATATGTTTCAATACAAAGATTCATTGTCTTATGAGTCATACAGAACTCTTTTTGTAAATAACTTTAATATTGGTTTTGGTTACCCGAGGTCAGATACTTGTGGAAATTGTGACGAGTTTAAGGCTAAACTGAAAGGCTTAGAAGTTGACTTAAAGAATGCATTTAATAGTGAAGAAAAGTGTGTTATTGAAAAAAAGATTAGAGATTTAGATTAAAAATATTATTCAAAACTTAAATACTATTCTACTACCTAAAATACTAATCCAATACATTAGTTTCAATTAAAGTAAGTACCTATGTGTCTTGGTGACGTTGGTTGTTTTTGCCCTGATTTTGATGGACATAGGATGATGTTTTCCTGATTATTCTGACTATGTCATAATTTTTATTGTAACTCTAAAGTAATGCAAAGTAAAAATAAAAAAAATATAGAAAGACATTTACAATAAATATATTTTCAACAAAATAAATTTTTGTCATTTATTTGTCCTTAAATAACCCATTTTTTTATGATCTTAACTTTTAATTAGTAATATCTCAGTTTGTTCATTAGGTGACAAAAGTTGTTTTTCCCCTGACCCCTTCATTTGTATCGTGAAAGCATTTGAAATAAAAACTAAATGGATTAATATGTAACCGCAAATATTAAACCTGAGTAGGATATATATAAAAATTAAAAAAATATTTTGGTGTATAGGTACGACAAAACTAGAAGATTACTATTTATGAAAGCAATTTGTTAATTTTTTTTAAGTTGATAATAATGACGACCATTATGTGTTTCTCCCGTTACAGAAATTTGAGCAAATTAGTTACATCTGTTATTATAAAACTGCGTTTTGGACGTGTCTGTTCCCTGATATTACTAAGAAAACTCCGAATGAAGGATATTTATTTGTAACACACCTATTTTTAATGAACCATCCCTCTGTCTTTCTTTACGATATTCTTCCTCCAGATGTCAGTAAATGTTCTTCTAAGTTACAGCCTATATACGTCCCACTCCTGGGCACAGGCCTCCGCTCATTTCTGAGAGGGTTTTTTAGGGCAAGGAATTGTCCGCCGCGCTGCCCCAATGCGTGTTGG
>DWHP01007513.1:0-10920 GCA_018247895.1 Parnassius honrathi
ATTTCATTGGTGCCGGCGGGGATCGAACCCGGTTTGCTCGCGTACTATGAAATTTACAGCGAGCGCTAACCATCTGAACTACCACGGCTTCTTCTTTCTTTTTTAAGTATATACTGCCAATTAACCTTGCTGTCGTTCAAACTGCGCCTTAACTTTAACTTATCTTTTGAACACTGCTCCATGATGAATAGATGTCAACTGTAACAATGCAACTTAAGGTCCCAAGTTCAATGACTATTAAATGAATCAATTAATACTGCATATTGACATGCTGACACCATTAAGCTTACTCAGACACCGTAAAAAATGTTTTCGGAATTCCTCGTAATAGACCAAAAATTTTAATGAGATTGTTTTAAATAAATGATGTTAATGTGTTGCGGTGTGGTGTTTCATGAGTCGAGTTCGTTCTATTTTTTATTCTACAAAATAAAGGCCGGAAGTATTGTTAAAATTCCGTATATACGGTAAATGCGATAAGGTTTCGACTTTAGTGTTCAAATATACATATATATATTTACCATTAAAGCTAAGCGCGCCTAGTTTGAAATGACAAACTTAAAAGAATACATTAAATACATAAAAACCGAATTATTGCTACCTTTATAAATACTACAAATAGGATAAAACAGTTTACAGATTATATTGTGATGGTTTTAGATAGTTATGTGGACGTTTTAATTAAAAATACTATTTACCTAATATTTCGATTGCCGTTTTTCTTTTGTTTGCGCACGAACACAATTGTCGTCATGGCTATAGCCTTGTAAAACCTACTACTTTCTCCTTATTATCCCTATCGCATGATATTCTCGTTGGTCTAGCGGTCATAAAAGCGACTGCCGCTAATGAGATCCCAGGCTCGAATCCCGGGTCAGGTCAAAATTTCTTGTAGGTTTCTTCTGACTAGAAATTCTCATTAGTAGCCCGGGATCAGGAAGTTAGTGAAGTTTCATCCCCCGCCTGTCATTTCGTCTATATTACCGTCCCGCGTGGATATGAAAGTGAAGGAATAGAGTACACCTGTTTTTGAACTACACTCGGACACTATAATTCAGTCCCGCACGGATCGATCGTCTCCGTTGAAACTGGTGGCGTGACCGAAATTGGGTCTGGAGGTAATTATCACGTGATATTATCTGGTTTCGGTGACATTTGTGCTGTGGGCTTGTAGGCCAAAAAATGAAAGGTACGTGAATGATAATGAAGTGGTTAGAGAAAATGATGATGAGAATTATTAGGATATTTCTATATTATTTTTTCGACTGGATTCATAAATACGACCATACGGCATATACAGCCAAACTCCATACTTGGGAAAGGCTGATTATCCATTTGAGGAATACGAGCGGCGAAAGAAGAAGTAGAAACAGTCTCGGTCGAGGCACGGTACGTTGAATTTTAAATTGTTGTGTATTGTCCAACTATTTCTAATTTTAATTATTGAATTTGGATTCATAGATTTATTTTCGAGGTACGTATATAAAATACGCCTCAGCTCTCGCTGTTTCCCATCACTGCGTCAACCTCAATTATAATTCAACGAACTACAGCCACAAACCATGACTCATTTAATAGGAACCATTTGAGTGATTAAAAGCGATTGTTACTTGCTAATTGGACGAAAAATCCTTTAAAGGGCTTCGTTAAAATAATGTGGAGAAGGATCGATCGATACTGATATTAAAAGAAACAAATTATTTGTAGGTAAAATATTTCGTTTTGACTTTTAACATTCTCGCCATTTCATTTTCCTTAATCATAATGTTGAGTGATCTGAAAAAGCACTAATGCTGAATGCTTAGTATTTATTCATATTCTAAAATATAAAATGTAGTATAGTTGTAAAAGTTCTAATTTTATGAACCTTTATAATGTTACACGCGCAATACACTATTACGTAACTTTGCTTTACTGAATATGTCAGGCGCAATGATCAATACAATCTTTATTTTTATTACTTTTTATATTTTTGACAAAATAAGATATTTTTTTATTTTGTTTTATGTGGAGATAAAACAATAACACATGAATTTAATACAAGACAGTTAATTTATACAAGAAGTACTTAACCTGTTACCCACACCACACAAGAACAATGCCCAAAAAGTAACATTAAAAGCCCAGCCGTTTGTGTATCACAATTGCGTTAATTGATAAATATAACACGGAATAGTTGGAGAAGGTAATTAATTATATAATATGTAACTCAGGATCAAATATTCAGAAGTTACGAACTTCAACCACTAAATCTTGTAATCACCTTAGTAAAGTAAAATGTTTATGCGATATATTGACATACTTTAGGTACAAAATAGTACATAAAACTATTTATTTGCATAATATTTTCCATTGCGATTTACGGCAAACTTGTTGACCCGCAGCGAAACAATTTGGCGCAACTTGGCAATCCAATAGTGCTTACGTCCTTTACGACTACTCGAGAGTGTATTATATACATGCAAAAGATGATTATCGTAGACATTAATCATAATTTTGTGTCTATGTTAACTGCAAATATTTTTATATTTTATATAATAATGGTGTAGCAGTAAATAAGCGGTAGTATCTCCTTTGTTACTAAACTCCCCTACGATTTAACCTTAATCATTATTTTTTGTCTAGGATCCGCAAATATATTTATATGTTACATTTTAATTTTATAGAATAGTGGTGAACAAGCGTTATATTTTGAAATACAACTCGATAGTAAATAAACGGTAATATCTGCTTTGTAACTAAATTCCCTTTTAACAATTTAACTTTAATCATTATTTTGTGTCTATGATCCCCAAATATATTTATGTTACATTTTAATTTTATAGAATCATGGTGAATAAGCGTTATATATTTTTAAATACAATTCGAGATTAAATAAACGGTAATATCTGCTTTGTAACTAAATTCCCCTATCAACGTTTTAATTTCAATCGTTATTTTGGGTCTAGGATATGCAAATATATTTATATTTTATATGTTAATTGTATAGATTAGTGGTGAATAAGCGTTATATATTTTTGAACACAACTCGAGAGTAAATAAACGCTAATATCTGCTTTGTAACGAAATTCCCCCAAGTACTATGTAATTCTCCAGAGACTAGAACGTAATAATAAAACAAGCGCAAAATATAAGACGGGTCCGTCTTCTTACAAGAAAGCAAAGTTAGCTTAAAAATATTGCAATGCGTTTTACATCTTAACGTCTTCATAATAAAGCTTAATATTACTAAGCAATTGCTTATTCAGTAAAATTTACATATCATAAATGTAATATTTAGCTCTCAACTTGCTAATTAGAAGTAGTCCTTAAGTAGCGTCGGCGTAAACAACATTTTTAGTAGTTTTAATATTTAAAAATATATTTATGGTGAAACTAAAATTAATAATATGTTCTTTTTTCTTGCCATTACTTTTATTAATCATCGTCATTATTACAACCCTTCACAAGTCCACTGCTGAACGTAGGTCTTCCATTAGTAACGACACAAAACGCGGTCCTGAGCCACCTTTCCTTCAGATGCATGTCTTATCAGGTCATCACTCCTTCTAGTGGGGTGATGCCCTCGCCGCCTTCTTCTTACGAATAAGAGGCTTTAACTTGAGAACATTCCATACCCAACAGATGTCGGGTTTACCATATCAAGAAAACTAAAATAAAACACTTGAATTATTATACAGCCTTACTCTCTGCAGCATAGCGCCAATAATGTTGGCTGCGTTTTCTCGCGAATATAGGTCCTCCTTTTAGAACTTCAGCGCACATGGACTCCACGGGCCGATAGTATAATATAGCAAATGACACAATTATATGTAAAATTATCTCTCAGAGACTCATATATGCGCCATTTACACATTTCAGCAACCTCTGATGACGCCCCGGATCTAAGCAAGGTACTCCTTAGATAAAAGGTTGCCAAAGTGTACATAGTTATACAATTACTTTTAATGCACTTCAAACGGGCACGCAACAGTGAGTGCAGCGCACTGTTGCTTAATCGAAAAATAGGTAAGAAAGTTGTACCAAAACAACAACGACAATTTCGAAGAATTCGAATTAAAGCAGTTAATAAACATTCTCTCTCTGCTAAATAAGGTTTTATTGTCAACCGTTCGACTGAAGCATCTTTTGAATAGTTCATACAAATATAAAACCTGATTATCACACGGCAATTATATTGAAGATTTTATTTACTTTATTTGTGTATAGTCATCTCTTACAATATATTTCATGTAATCGTCATGGTTTTACAATTTAAAGTGTACTTTAAATTTAATTACGTTTCGAAACACGCAGGCTGTTTAAAATTTCCGCTTGTGGTGAATAACGTTTATTTAACAACAAGTAAAAATATTTTCTGTTAAAACTGTAATATTTACACATATAAACATCAATTTGCAGTGTTATTTTTGACATGAAATATTATTTTTATCAGTAAGGGACATTTTGAATTTACTTTATAACCGGTAAGTAAAATTCTAATAATTATTATGTTTGATAATTAATGAGAAGCATATTTTTGCAGTTATTTAACTTTTTTAATGTATAGTAATATTAATATTTATTAAAACCACTAAAACGTTTATTACCCTTTACAAGCGAATTCTTTTAGCTGATTTAATTTGGACTACATCATCCGGTGATTACAATGAGGATTATGACTCTAATGGTTGTTTTCGATCACAGTGAACTTTCTGTACCTAAGTCCTAGGGTTGTTAACACTTACCCATTTCTGCCATCAAGCACTAGTACACTCGTATGTGTGTCTAACTGGAAGAGAATGATTGCCATTCTATTTTCAGGTTGTAAGCTTTTCATATTAGTACTCAGGTTTAGTACAATTCTAATACGTAATCAAATCTAATAATTCTAAACGGCTGGATCAATTTTGATTAATTTTTTTGTATATGTACCTGGATGGCTTAGATTTATAATTAGACTCGGTCGGTTCCAGTAATCACCAGTTCGAAGCCAGCGCGGATAAGAATATAAGAACTGCTAGATGATACTGCGAGCTCTAGGCCTTTTGGTTACCCCCCCCCCTCGAACGGATTCTCATTTTGTCGTGGCGGGAGACTCAGTAGTCGTGGCTTGGTGAGACCACTTCGGATGTATGTTTGTAGGCTGCGGCGCGAGGGGTGTCTTCTCCCTCTACCACTGTAGCCGAGGTAGAGTAGCGGTGGAAGAGTTGTGTTGGTATGGCAATTCGCCACTCACCATATCCTCCGCAACTTAGACGGGGCCGTGCGGGGCCGTGGAGGGAGAGGAGTAACGGTAGTGCGAGGCGACACTGTCCCTATCCTCCGCGGCTGAAGCTTGGTTGGTGGTGGAGCCATAGACCAGATCTACTGCTGGAGTCGAGAAAGTGAATTCTAAGCGCTTCTAGGCCCCTTTGCCTAAGCGTATTGAATTTGTGGGGGGGGGGGCATTGCGCATGAGGAGTTGAAGGCCGTGGAGGAAAGCGCGCCTTGTGTTGCTAGTGTACTTTGCCCGAGAAGAAGTATGGGGAAGGAAGTCCTCCCACGAGGAGGGTCATGAGCGGCCGGTGCCGGTGGGGTAGTGGATGTATGCAAAAGCGTTTCCGTGGTCCTCTCAATATGCGGCGAAGGTGGAACGCCACGGGGTTTTAGTCAGTGCGAGAGTAAGCAAGAAGAATAGGAATGACTGAATCGATTATTATTAAACTTTACGAACAGATAGAGAGCAATATCAGTAGTGATATATAGGCTTTATTTTGTGCGAAAGATTCGAGCATTTAAAAAAAAAGAAAAATTGGTAAGGCCATATTAGTAAATCCGTTTATAATCTATGCCGTGGCTGTAATTAACCAGAAAAGTAAGTAATTGTTCTCGCTCTTTTTCAAATTATAATACCGCAGAAAAAACGAACTTTTTTTACTAACCGTACAAGATCAAGGTAAGAAGCGTCTTTCCCGTGAGTCCGCGTTCCACTTTTAATTAGTTGCGAGCTGTTATTATTGTTACAGTAAATGTACCCATAAAAATTACTCAGCACCTTATCACTTGCAGCTAAATTCACCGTTTTATATTAAACATAATGAGGACATTCGCCGTTAAAACAAATAAGTACTAACACTTCCTTCCTTTGAAGGCTTAATGCTTACATGTAATTCTTATACTTATTTTGACAACAATCCTACCACAATCACCCCGATTATTTGGTTATCCGAGGGTGGATAGGACAGGGAGGAATAAATCATGTCTTTCCTGCGCACATTCCGTAATGTATTCAGGAGAACACCAAGAGGCGGGCTACTTTGTGTCTGTGCACAAGGCTGATAAAATTAAAGTTTAAAACTTTAAGTTAGAGCCTTTATACGCCCCACAGCTGTGCACAGGCCTCTCCTCATTTCTGAGAGGGTTTTAGGGCAAGTAAGTGTCCGTCGCGCTGCTCCTTGTGTCTTCACATGTCTTTGAAAGATTTTTTTCTTTCTTATTTCTTAGACATGCAGGTTTCCTCACGATATTTTCTTTCATCGCCGAGCACGTGGTTTCAATCAAATCAAGGTCTCCAATAAGCCACTTACCATGCCATACGAACAAGTACGTAAGTATGTATTTTCTTTATTGTTTATTAGTAACAAGTTAAGTTTTAAGATAAGGTATTTAAAATGTGGCATCGTGTAATTATGTAATTAATAAACTTATAACTTATTGTATTTCATACTATGCGGGATGTATATTCAAGGATATTAAATAAAAATAATGTAGTGAAATTACGTAATAAATTAAATAATTTTTATCTTATTTTCTACAATAATTTCTTATTAAATATTGATTACAATCAATTTTACTTTTAACACTGATTCGAAAAAAACCTTTGTCTGAATTTTTTCGAAGTAAACTTAATACCTATAAAACATATTTTAAAACAGTTTAGAAGCGATCAGATTCCTCCAAAGGGTTATGAAAATAAACATCTATTTTATAGGTTAATAACCCCTGGGATCATGTATACAACTATAAATATAAATAAAATTTAGGTATATGTGTTTAATGTTGAAATGCTTGGCCTATATTTAGCCCAGGGGATAATTTGCGTGTCGATTAGACTTCAACAACCATTTAGAATTTTTTGTCAGATAGAGAGCAATACGATCTCATTGATCTATGATTACTTTAAATCCGAAAAACTTGAGAAAGAAACAACTAAACATTGATAAAATAGATGATTTTTGATTATCAATCTAAACAACGCTACATTAATAAGACCTATCCAGACGTAGCCGGGGCAGGTGGCTAGTTTATAATATTATCCTTTTTATACGGTATTTACTGAGAATAAAAGTATTTAAACTTGATAATGCTGCCCCATTACCACAGCCTGTGGGATAACTTCATGAATATATCGGCATCTAAGTGCATCGAGTTGGCATTTGGGGGGTGGGGGAGGGGAATTTTCAGATTTCTATAATATGCGTGGCTGCACGTAAAGCATTTTGAAACCTGTCAGTAATACACTCAGCTTTCTGTCCTTACAAAGCTAATATATAGCTAATAGTATTTCATAACATTGGTATGTTTGAAATTCTCACGTAAACTCGTATCCAAACGTTAGTAGTAGATTATTGTTTGGTAGACTTAATGCCGCAGAGGATAGCTTGCCAAATCCTTAGAGATAAAACAAAGCCAAAAGTTTGTTATTAGTTAAGAAACTAAAACCACAATACCTTGTATTAACTTGCTCTGTAATACTCTAATTACCTCGAACGATATTATATCGGCTAGGAAATAAATAACATCATTAAGAGACTTAATTAGCAACGAATAACTAAACAAGTTGCTTATTATAACAAACTAGAAATCTACTCCGGCTTCGCACGGATTATTTTTGGATCTCGATAACAGCGCCACCTGCAGAGTCCAATTGTGAATCTATGTAATCGTAATCTCAAACACGCGAAAAAACTCATTAAAATCAAGTCATCCATTTCAGTTCAGTGACAAACACACGTAAAGAAGAATTATAGATAAATATGAAAAGGCAAAATCTAATAAGGTTGAAATTACTAACAACATAATATGAAACGCAATTTTACGTGGTAGAGCCACGCTGCAGCTATATTAGTAGTATAGATGTAGCACGAATGGGTCAACTTGATCCGGGAAGGACCACGCTATCACAGAATACCAGTGTAAAATAATAGCTTAAGAGTACACTAGTCACTCATTCTTCCGTACAAACGTAGTCTGGCGATTACTCCACTGTTTGATGGTTTACGTTCAAAATAAAAAATGATTTCAATTTGTCTCATCATTATCTAGCCCTGTATGGAAACAAAAAAGTAAAAAAAGAATATGTTTAAAAGTTGAGCGTCAAAAATTCCGAATTTCAACACTTAACTCATTTTTGGGCGGAAATAAATACCATAAGAAGAACGAAAATTGCAATACAGTTACCGTACAGGGATAGATTAGGTGTTCAAAAGTGCAAATAATTTTATTTTGAACAGAAACATTCAATAGTTTTTTCGTGATATCCAGATTCCCAAAGGTCTGTATATAAAATTTCGCGCGCTCGTTTTTGTTGGAAATCATAATGGTTTTCGCATGTGATGTCGGCTGAGATAGCATGCATTTTAACCCCGCCTACCACTTGGTTCGTGCCATCGACTAGGGCCACCTTAATCGGAGCATACACCGTCTACTACAACCTTGATGCTCCGATCTGCAAGAAAACTGGTGATCCAATTGCACAAATTCTAGGGAAGCCCGTGGCAAGGAATTTTCGAAAGAAGCGTTTTACGCTTTGTTTTATTCGTTTGAAATTGAACGCAGGTGTGCATGGGTTTTTTTGTCACTTCTAGACAAAAAGTTAGAAGCAAACAGCCACATATATCTAACGTTCAAGACCACGACCTCAAAATACTAATAGCGCACAAAATTAGGCATCGAAAGGTAGTAAAATGGCGCTCCTAACGCATACCAACATCCGCACGCGGTGACAACCGTCGCAGACGGCTGTTAGTTGGGGAAAGTCGGTCGGGCAGCTAATGGGGCGCGGTTGGGCCGATGCGGCAGCTCGATAAGATTGCTGTTATCTGGCAGCCCGGGCCGGCGTCGGTGGCCGCCGTGTTCGGACATGTCTTACGATACAACGCCGGCTTGTTTCTGTACGGATCGGAAATGTCCGGCGAATATTATTGCCTTAGGATTATGTTAATTTTGACAGTGACAATGTTTAGGACTTAGTCAAGGTTCTCTTAGAAATATTGGCGTAGAATTTCTCTTTTTACCGATATAAATCAGTGTTGAGACTTAATTATCGACTTAATTGGGGATCATTGATACACAATAGGTAATTGATTCCTTCACTTATTTGATTTAATTCCGCTTGAAATAGGACTGTATAAATTCGAAAGGAATTTAGATTAACTTCCAAGAAAATAAGACAAATATTAGAAGAAATGGATCAAACGGGAGTAACGAGGGTTGACAATCTAGGGACTGTAAGTAGTGTTAAAAGCATTGCTAGTATATATTGTTATTGAAAAAGTAAATAAGGTACAGCCCTTACATATATTAATGAAAAATCATTTTGTTTCTGCCTTAAATTAAAATAACACATGTATTGAAATGTCTTGAATGGAATGTCTTGAAAGGTCGAAGTCCGTATATGTATATATATTATGAAGCAATACCAGACGATACCTAGCATCCCGCCCTTGGTAACCAAATACAAACATTGTCGCATCGGTACAGACATACACGCATCGGTTCCCACGACCATTCAGTTAACTTATAATTAACATAACAAATATGGAGTACCAACTACCAAGAATTCATTAAATAAACATTCTATACGAAAATAACGAGGAGAGAGAGGTGTGTCAGGATCGTGCCAAATGGACGTCCGTAGTCTCTGCCTACCCCTCTCGGTGACAGGCGTGAGTGTTTATGTATGTATGTTTATGTAACTAGACTGAAATTTTTTAATACGTATAATAATAATAATAAGCCTTTTATTTCCACATCACAATATCTTACATTCTAAATGTTTTTTTAGTTGCGTTAGTACATTTAACTTATTAGTCTAGAGTCTTGGGTAAAGGTCTCCTCCTTCTAGGTACTTCCACAATTTTCTTGTCTTTGCCCAGGCCTGGGGCCATACAGTCTTGTCCTGCTTTTGCAACGATATCATCAGCCAATCGTCTAGCTGGTCTGCCAACATCTCTTTTGCATAAAGACCCTCTCCAACGTGTTGTTTTTATGGACCATCTATCATCTGTGAAGCTACAGATACGGCCGGTCCATTGCCGTATTAGTTTTAAGGCCTGTGTTAAAGCATCTTTTATTACTTTCTTTCTCTGATTTTTTCTGATCTTATTTTGTGAATTTGCCTAATTTTTAATATACCTCTCTCTACTGACCCCTGTGTTGTTCTTATTTGTTGTTTCGTTGTCGTTTTCTATGTGCATATATTCACGTGGATTTTCACTACATACCGTACGAATAATATTGTATGAATATTTCAAAGACATTCCTTCTACATACTATTGTACAGAAAGAAAATTGTAGGTAACATTTCAAAAGCTCTAACTTCTAGATAAATTGAAAAATAAAGTTATAGTTAAAAAAAACAACTAAAAGAAACACATTTTTGTTGGAATATAAACTGAAAAGTAAAGAATATTTTTTAGAATCAGAGCATAGTTATCCCATATTACAGTAAAATCTTATAAATTATTATATTAAAAATCATGCTAAAAGTCATTTCTATGTTTATCACGCAGAGAAACTCCGAGCATAGTCCTCTCCATAGCTCGCCGAGCGACTTTGAGCGACCTCATACGGCCAGCAGTGAAGGACCACGTCTCGGTTTCGTAGGTCATCACTGGCAACACACACTGGTTGTACAACTTAGTTTTCAGGTTTTGAGGTATACCTGACGAGAAGATG
>DWHP01007514.1:0-10920 GCA_018247895.1 Parnassius honrathi
ACGGCTCGGAAGACAAATGATTTTTTGAAGCAGGAAAACGTTGAGCTGATGAGCCATCCTCCGTACAGTCCTGACCTGACCCAAACCATTTCTTTGCATTCCCTACAATGAAAGATTTATTACGCGGTCAACGGTTTGAAGACCCCGAAGCAGCTGTGGAAGCCTACAAATCAGCCATTTTTCCTTCATCAACTTCAGACTGGAATTACTGTTTTAATGATTGGTTCGCACGAATGGAAAAGTGCATTAAGTTGAACGAAGAATAATTCGTAAAACAATAAAATACAATTTAGCTATACCGTGCATGTGGTTTTTCTTACTCCCGTTCATTTCAGTGTGCCCCTCGTATCATCAGATGTACTGTGTGCTCGTTTGTCACCCTATTATATAAAAAAGGTAGGGACTAACATAGCTATATGTATTGCCGATTTGTGTCCTGCATTAACTCTTACGTCTATATCCTTATCATGTCTAACATCCCTACTTTCTACACATCCTAAATACACAAATTAATCCACTAGTTCAACCAACTTCTTATTTCCTATATCGTTTTACTTTATTTTCTTTCAAAATCTAACCCTTTCGTCGTACTTCTGTTTACTTTAACTCCCCTTTCTTTTAATGCTACGTTACTTAATGTACCACCATTTGTAACTTACCCTTCGACTAACCCACCTATTCTCCACCCACGAACCCTCGAACGTGGCTAGTGCCCTGCCACTAAGCAACCCTGCTCGCTCTATTATAGGACTTTTCAAGTCAAAAAATGCACAAAAACCTCTTTTGCCAAAAACTTCTGTGTAACAAACTTTTTAATCAACACGTTAACCTAATCCAGTTTTCCAACAATGCGAAGCAGGCTTATTCCACGTAGTTTTTAGAGTTGCAGTAGATTAACTTGAACTTTATTTTTATACTTCCGATTAAAATAAAGTAATTTTTAAAATATAATGATATTTTGCTGTGTTATTTATTTTTAAATTATCTTATTGAATACCTACCGTTTTAAAGCCAAAAATAATTGCGGTTTATTAAATAACTTCAAATGGCAAGTGTTCTCTAAATTGGAAAAGGCTCATGTACAGTAGAGAACTTTTAGGGGCTGATGATCTTAATGACGAAGAAGAAGAAAAGAATTAAATTCAATCATTCCAAAGATATGAGTGTTTCAGTTTCAATCAAAACAACTTTTACTTTTATTCAACCCCTGCTACGTGTTAATTTAACTACATTACCCATTTTCTTTACGTTGCTATTGTACCTAACCCTGTTATGTAAAATACAGTAACTAAATACATTTCATTTTGGAATTTGATTAGTAATCAGTCGTAGATGTAGTCTCTCGTACCATCGTCTACGTAGATGAATTTTGTTGAAAAATTATTCATAATATTCTTAGACAATGATGATATATGGATCTAAGACATGGTTTTTGACTGCTGGCTGTATGAGGAAGCTGTAAATTATCCTCGAGGAATCCACTAGGGACATAAACAGAAATCCATTTGAGCGATAATGGTAAGCGAACTTAATACCTTTTGTATTATTTTTATATCTTTTCTTAATAAATTAATATTGAACAGATTTTTTTTTACATTAACTATTTTTAACAACTTTTGATTTTCTGTTCTTGTTCAGTCCCGAAAATCATAAACTAATCTAAAAATATATACCTACTCGTACAATTTTTATAATATTAAAATAACAAGTTGATGGATATTTATTAAATGCGTTGATTTAAATTCTTAATCTCCGGATCGGATAAGCGAATTTGGTCAGGAATGTGTCGATGCCGGAAACACTAGAAAAATAAATACAAAATTATTAAACGTTAATTGATTACTAAAATTCAAGTCACTGGTATTAGAAAATAAATTCAAAGTGTAAGTCGACTGCCAAAGTTTATACGCACATAGCATTCCATACTAGGGCTTTACCTCTCTCATAAGGTACAATGCCATACCGTGGATTTCCTACCATCGTCTCTAAATATTCCACAAGGTTCTAAAACCGAGGGAACATAATATATAGAGACAAGCTCTAATGTATCAAAATTATTATATTATTTGACTAGTGGTCGCCTAATTTCAAATTTCGTCGGTAATTCATTAAATTTTATGTGTGCTTATTAAGCAAGCTATTTATTTTAGTATTTCACTTTGAATTATAAATAAAAAACAGATATGCTTGTTTTTTTTTCTTCAATATGGCCCTTGGTGTGGTGGATAGGTTACAACAATTTTGCCAATGTCCGGTCTTTGGTCTGTCACATCTTGCCTTGAGGCTTCTCGGTCGGAAAGGAGTTGGTGGTCATTGAGTGACATATGTGGCTAAAACCAAAACACAACTAAATACACGAGTAATGGACAACACAATACAGAACAAACATCTAGTTATAGAAGAAGAATAGCTTGATCAGGGAATAGAGAATTAGGTTAAAGTTAGTACTTAATAGTTTAATATTATACATTTGAATGTATTTTGAGATTATATTCACGTATATATGTGAATTTTTCAACTTTCTTTTTAAATTCACATAATCAGAGACCGTTAAAAGGGTATGTACATTAACAGGCCGAGGGATTGTTTTAATAAGGATGGCATATGAAGAAATTGGGTAATTATGACAATTTTATTGATAAAAAAGTGGTCTGGAGTACCTTCATCCAGACCACATTCACAGCTTTGATTCCTATTTTAGCTAGAAATACGAGAGTACATACATGCTCGAGCCTTAGACGGCAGATTATAGATGTGACTTTTTTGTTTTAAAAGCTAAATTTAAAAAACCAAGGTTTTGATGGTTTTTGAGGATGAATTTTACCGAGAATTATTTGATTCAATTTGTGCTAATCACATAGATATTGAAAGTAATTCATTAAATGAGAGTAACATGTGCAGTTTCTTTGGCCCAGGAGTCAGCCTGTTCACTTCCCTCTATGCAGCAATAACTAGGAAACCACACAAACTCTACCTTAAGCGCACATTTATCACAATTTAGTATAAGTTCTTTAATGTTCGGTATTAATTTGAATCGATTAAGATGAATTTAATTTTAAAAATATTGCTTTTTTAATCAGTAAATATAACTGATTTAGAAATTTTGTAGGAAAGTATATAGGACATAATAGTAGTATATATTTTTGACTTTCTCATAAATGGAGACATCTTCTCCAGGACAATTTTATATTTGGGAATCCAGACTGCAGCACCGGCACATTTAGACTCAACTTTTTGCTCCAAGGCTGTAAAAAGTTCTGTTTGTAGCTGGGGAATTTTTATTAATGTTTAAATTCAGTGTGATTTTGGGACCCAGTAATAGAGCTTCTTAACTGGTTTCAAAATGGGGTACCTATAATTAGGGATGTTACACAAGGATAACCAATAATTTTTAGCTATTCAGGGATTTGAGAGTGCCAGCTTTTATTAGTTAACAACAGACAATAGCGTAGATTCTAGTTAACGATAGATGGGATAAGATGATGTTTTTGAAATAAATATGACATAACAATTTTCAGCTATAACATTTACTTTGCATTTTGGTATTTTTAGTAGTTGGTTTCATTGCGCTTGTGATAACACGCAAACATCTTGATTGGATATTTTCGAGCCTGCAAAACAATCGGCCCTACTAAGGGCCGATTGTTTTGCAGGGCGCTAGGAAGAAAGATCCATAATCGAAGTGACTTTGAATGATAGTATTGTATAGAATTTTCTGATACATGGGATGAAAACCCCACCATACTTCTGAAAGAGATCTTAAAATGTTTATGTTTTCCCCACATTTGTCACTGATATAATTAAAGTGAAGGATACCAGTCATATTACAATCTAAGTAAACACCTAAAAATTTTACTTTGTTAACAACTGGAGTAGATTTACCATTATATGATGAGATATCAATAAAAGAAATCACATATGTTTTCTACTAAAATTTATTACTTTTCTTTTAGTAGCTGAGAGAGAAAGAAAGGTCATGGTCAATGAGCCAATGGGTAAGAAAATATAAGTCTCTGTTGTGATGCTGGAAGGCAGTTAAAGTATCAGGACCTGTTACATTGATAGCAAGATTATCTGCATCTAATATGTCACAGAAAAACGAAATCAAATGCTCAAGATCGTACGTGTAAATACTATAAAGAATATGGCTTAAAAAGACCCTTGTGGTAGACCTTTCCAAATTTCTCTGGGAGGGCCTTATGTTCCATTAATGCGAATTTTGATAGATAGACCCACAGACAGAGTGTAAATGAAGTGTTTAGTCTTCACAGGGATGTTAAGATGAAGTAGTTTCTGTCTGAGCACCGGAAGAGGAACTCTGTTATAGACAGGAGATATGTCCAGTAATCAATCCACTAAATATTTATTCTTTGAAAAAGCTAACCAATATCTGTAGTGAGAATACTCATGCTATCTAGTGTGCTTTTCCCTTTACGGAATTGAAATTGGCGTTTTGCAAGGACGTTATTACGTTCCAAGAACCGTTCAAGTATGTTCTTCATTCTTCTAAAATTTAGCAACAAGTAGAAGAAAGAGCAATTAGACGATATGAAGCAGCTTTTTTGAGATCTTTTTCAGGTTTTGGTATAGGGCTTACAATTTAGTTTAATCAAAACAAAGGTATATTAAAAGATATGATGATATTGTTCGGAACTTGTAGTAGAATTAATTTACCCTTAAGACTTAATTTTCATAAACATGTATAGGGGATGCCATTTACTCCTGAAGAAGAATATTTTAAGCCAAAATTATCCACTGTCCGAACTACAATCTGTGTGATTGTAGTTCGGACAGTGGATAATTTTGTTCATTATTGTTGATTGTAGATGGGACTGGAAAGGTTGGATATATTGTATATAATCAGGGACAATTGGAGGGGCTAATTTCTTAGAGTAAACTTCTAACCATGAATAACAGTAATCGAAAAGGTTGCTATCAATAACAAGAGAGCCACGGTTTTATTTTAATCTTACTAATACATAGTTTGTTAGGTGACATAGATTCACAAAAAAAGTTCTACCGACTTTTCTTTTTGGATTGACGTCACCTTATTTGAGCAGAGGTTCTTTGAAATTGTTTAAAGTTATCAGTTGTCATGTAGTGATTGTATAGCTTGTCTGCAGCTTTCCTTCCATTAATTATAGCGGCGCATTCAGCATCCTACGATGGAGGGGAAGATAGGTTCCTGCCGTAAAGCTTTTTAATTGGGATAAATAAGCTGCTTTAAATATTGAACCCATAGTAAAAAGTAAGAAGTAAGTAGATTGGTTGAATAATCAATCTATATTCAGGCAAATCATATTTAAAATTTTCTCAAAAATTTTAAATATGATTTGCCTGAATCGCATCTTGGAGTTTATATTTAAGAAGGGGAGTAGTAGAAGGTAAAAGAGTAACACTAGATGGTTTGGTAATAAGGATGTGAAATGATCACTTTCGTATGTGCGACTGAGAGTTTCCAAGAAAGCTGCAGATATAGCAGACCTAGAGTCTAGTCCTGGATATACTCTATGAGTGGGGGCACCATTGTTAATAATGCAGGCATTAATGTCTTCAAAAAAACGTATAAGAGAATGGGTCCCCCAAGATATATGATAGGAATTAAAAACACCGGTATTAATTTAAGGGAAAGGTAAAAAAACAGAGGATAATTCTTCAATTAAGTGATTATTTGGATGTGGGATATATACTGAAATAATGTTGATTCCTGTTATTTTTGCAGCTACGGCATTGATAATTTTGCTATGAGGAGAAAAAAGGCCATACCCATCATTTCTATCTTCATGGCAGCAAGTAAAGCCTTGTAAGCAGAAATTGAAACCAGTTAAAAACCAGTATCTTCCCAGTTAATTTTATTAATTACTTTTAATTATGTATATGCCTAATTAAAACACATTTAATTAAAAAAAATTAAACCTCTTCTTCTGAATCAGTTGAGATCATTACAGTTGAGATTACTTTTTGGGATTTTGGCATTTTAGTAGTTTTTGATCCTTTGAGTGTTTGATCTTCATTCGAATATGTTAAGCATAAAGTCAATTAAACAAGACGATAATAGCCGATCCGCATACGTCTTGCGTTGCTTACCTATACCAAGTTATCAAAACAAGCAATAACGGTCGGTGTTTTCGTTCGGCGTTCAAGCTTAGAATAAGATATATTTTATTAGTTTTCCACACCACAATAATTAAAAATTAGCGCTATTTTTAAAAATGCATTACGTCGTGGCAACGATTTTGTACAAACGACACCCAGCATCAACATCGTGTATGGACCCAGTAAGGCAAATAATTATTTATAGGTTTCCTCGATATCGCGGAAGATTTTTTTTAGACAAGACGCTTCAAGGTTTTGTGCTTTTCTTGATGAAGGTCATAGACCAGTTTTGCAACATTTCTCTTTCGATATCGAACAAAGGCTGTGTGCAGTATGCGTTCCCTTCACTGGCGATCGCCCGGTGCGGCTTGTGTTGTGCAGTGAGTGACAAACTAAGCAACTTACAGGAAGCATGTCCAAGGCGAGCACGCTCCGTTGCTCCAACTTGCATACCCTTATATATGACAGCAACTATCATCGACCCGTTACGTTCGCCGTGTATTGTTGTCCATTGAAATATAAACGAAAATTCGATTCGACGATGGATTCATATTTATGACTTTTCTTTATTATTTTAGTGTAATTTCACTTTTTGGTGCGTTCATATATCTTAAGTACTAACTTAATACTTTATTGTATACCAAAACGTAAATTAAAAATATCTTCTTTGATATTTAAAAGCGAGTTATTCCAGTCAACATGGCAGACAATCTTAGGATGGACAGAGACAGATTATTAAATACACAAGAAGGTGATTAAAAACTAAATTTCAATGCGCCAAAGTTCATATTTTTACTATACGTACACACGTATTTTACGCACGTATTTAATATTAGTAATTGTTTTTATATAAATGATAAGATGGAGTGATCTATGATCGGTAAATTTTGTCCTGCTTCCGTCTATCTATCCATCCGTCCATCCTTTTCTGTAAATTAATTCGCTATGGCGCCTTTCACTCGAATGGAGCGCGCATTCTAAATAAGTCCTACTGTAAGTGAACCTCGGAAGGCCATCAAGAATCAAGGAAACCATTAAGTTCGAGTTTAGAGTTCGGTTAGAATTCAGAATACTACCTGTTTTTAAAAAAATGAGTGCCCTAAATTTTCCCGGAAGTTCTTAAGTGTATTTTTATACCCTGGTGCGTCGAAAATGAAGTCTGTTTCCCGTCTCCACTATTTATGCCCTGTAGAAACAAACGTTGCACCACTTTCCATTCATGTGGATTTCTAAATCCTCGGCATTGACTTCAATCCTCCTTAAAGAATTCTAAGTTTTAAGGGAATTTTTTTATATTTTTTATTTTATATACATTGAATAATACTTTTTCTGGGAAATTAAAAGCAAGGAGGAAATGTCTATATCAAATTTCATCAACATCCATTTTTTCATTCAAGTAGGTATGTATAAATAAATTCAAGAATGTATAAGTACTCGTAGATTGATGCTTAATACTAGAGAGCTTTCCCACATTCTTTCGGGATAAATAGTAACCTATACGTTATACCATCATCGCAGTCACGTTCATACTAAACGTAATTCCGTTGATGAAATTACGCTCTTAATCTGTAGAATAGAAACGGGCATTTTCCCGAATAAAAGTAACCTATGTCACTCTGTACCAAAAATTATCTATATCCAAAATCATGACTCCGTTGCTGCGGAAAAGACTAAAAGGGAGAAAAAAATGAAAAACACATTTAGTGTTATTAAATACCGAAATTCGTATTAATAACAAGGCTGTAGTTATTTATAATAATGCCGTATTGAGAAAGTATCGATCGTTTGATGATCGTTCGTCGTCGCGTAGTAACGTAAACGAATTCACTACTCCAGGAAAAGTGAACCAGGAGATGAACAGCAGCATCCTTCTTATAACAAATCAAAATAATAAAAAATGCGGTTGCCCTAAGCATGACAACTATGGCCAAAAATTTCGTCTGTGACCTATGTTCAGCGGACAGTTCAGTGGACTGTGATAGACTGTCAAGTTAATACTCGAATATTACAATGCGATTTAAAAAAAAACATTTAAAGTTTTTAAATGGAAACCTATTTATCTCATAAACAATCCTGACCAAGTGGTATAAATTTATCATTCTTTGCAAGATTTTTGTTATGCCTCCATGTTATAAGGAAAATTCTTGTGGAAGAGTCATTGAGGAATGGCATATCCCGTTAGGTGTTTTTAGCAGGATAAAATTGTTTCGAAGAGAAATACGAAAGCACTTGTGTTGTTTTTGTAATTCGACTTACATTTGATGTAAATCGAGGACACGATATGAGATTAAAAGGGGAATGAATAAAATATGGTCGTTCCAAAGCTGCTCATTCATAGGCTTTTGTCAATTTTATTTGGCTTTGATCTTATTAACATAACATTACTATAGATCGTGAGAATATTACATGACGAAATAAAATGACTTCTAATCAAAAGTCAAGGATTGCATTGCTTAACCGTATAATGGAATACATATATACTAAAAAATTTAACGTGTACCTAAACTACTTATTTGTTATTCTGACTGCGTCATGACAATCGTGGAATTTTTGCCACAGCGCAGGCACCATATGGGCACTGACTTTGTGTCTTTATAAAATGTTGGTTTCCATTTATTAATATTATGCCGATAAAATACCTAAAGTTCCATTTTATAAAATAATTAATTACAATAAATAAAAAACTCCGCTGCGCTGCACAAAAGAAGCAGTGCGCATGCATTTGTGTGATGCAAAAGTAATGATAATCGGAAAGTCATAATATAACAAATTGATATACTTTTGAATATTTAACAAATTATTTTTTTAGATCTATGACAAAATAACTTGGTAATTCAATAAATTACAAGCTCGACGGAGAAGGTTATGGCATCTAATCTAATAATGGAATACAGTGGACCCGCTGTAATCCAAACACGTTTTGCAAGGCGGTGTCGGATTATCGAATTTGTCGGACTTTGATTATATACTTTTCTAGATAGAGAGTCCGAGCGTCTAAATGTCCAAAAAAATATCAGCCAACTGTTGGCTTATAAGCTCGCGCCGCTGGCTCAGTGACGACATTGGCATTGTACTGTAAACTCATGTTCTGTGGTATATAAAAATGATGATTTGCGCTATAAAAATGTGCAGGAATTACAAAAGACGATTGAAAACAACTAAACAAATTACCTATTATCGGTAAGTAAAATTTAAATAACTATACTTACGTTTACGAAAACAATTAAATTAACGAAGTGTAATTTTATCCTAAAATGTAATGCCATTTGACGCCGTGTTCACAGGGTTGCTGGTTATTTGAATTTAAATTTTCCCAATGGAGCGTTAGCTAATTTAAAAAATGTTTTATCATGATCCAAAACGTATATATTTGAATTATAAATACATATTGTGACGTGTAAACTTTTTATTTATACATCTTCTATTTACAGAAACAAGAGAATAGGCAAAATAAGAAAAAGCCGCGGAGAGGATCTGCATGTATCAATGCGCCCGTTCCACTGCTGAAGAAAGATGACAACGAAGAGGATGAAAGTTGAAAGTTAAACATCACTGTAAAAATTTAAATGAAAATTAAGGCAGTACATTTCAGTTATTAAATATTTCGCTAATGTCTAAGTACACACAACAAATTGTTGCATAAAAATTATTACAAATATTAATAATCCAATATTAAAATGATTCTAAAATTTAATGACTTGTTAAGAAATTATTCAGATCAAGAATATTAAGAATATTCAAAATAAATAACGTTCAATAAAGTAAGTAATTTTTTCATTCAAATATATTTTAACTACTACAAATTCATATGTAGAAACTTCTAAATGTATAATATAATACACACAAATTTAAACAAATTAGAGATACTTCAAAAACTGTATATTTGTATATATTTTTCCCCTACTTTTATGCGAAATATTCAAGAGCTGGGATCACTTAGTTCACCGACGTGCATCAGCAGTGATGTAGTTGACGCTTGTTGAACAATAGTAGCTGCTCACACAAGCGCTTCAAATCTGGCCTGTTGTTTTTGTTGTGATTGCAGCGCAACACCTCTATCTAGACAAGTATATAATCAAAGGCGCGTGCTATGTAAGTAGCCGCCATGGCGCTACGGCGCTTTGGCGCTATTAATATCTAGCGGCCATTAGGTTTAGCAGCAGCCCTGAGAAAGCGCATTTCCGAGCGAAGGACGAAAATGACAGCATGTTTGTTGTACCTTAGAGATACTCCTGTAAAGATGATCCTGCTAAATACCACGAAGATTCAGAGTTTGCCAATGATGAAACTTTCAGACTGCCCCTGAAGCGTGTTGTTCGAAGTGAAGTTAAATCACCCGTTGAGTGATTGCATTCGCAACACAATTGTCAGGCAACTACTAATTTAGATTCTTCAAGGTTCTTCGGCTACAGCAGCCACTAGTGAAGTTGTTGGAGACAATGGTGATGACGACATTCCTCTTTCAACATTTATCGCCAATTCCATGGAAGCAGAGGCCGAATCGAATATTTCATTACAGGATGAACTCCAAAAAGAATCTTTGACTGGTTTTTATGAACCAAAGAACCGGAGAATTTCGTCTGCTAGTTGGTTGGAGTCATTGATCAACAAGGAAGTGAATCTTTATGAAGCCGGGGCTCCAAGGGAGAACTGTTACAATTTGCAGACACCTGTTTGCGCTCTACAGTCCCTACCAGCGTAGAAGCTGAAAGAGCTTTTTCTGCAGCTAGTAATTTAAAATTAGAAGCCGACTGTCAGACGACACATTAAATACTTTGTTTCTTACGCTGCTACTTTTAAAATTTCGCTTAAGTACTTCTTATT
>DWHP01007515.1:0-10920 GCA_018247895.1 Parnassius honrathi
TATATATACTATAACTAGCCTAAGGTCTGACTTGGCTAGTTCTCATATACGAATTATTATGTTCGATGGCTAGTTTTTACCAGTAAGCCAAATATTCGCAAAAATTAAATAAGAACCAACAAGTAACAGGTTTAGAACTTGCGAAGGCTATAATATAAGTCAGAACTTAGGCTACAATATATTATTATCCTAAGCTATAAGAAGAAATGATATTTTATGTTGTTATAAATAAATTTCAGGACTGACGATTGAACTTGGCACCCATTTGGATCTCATTTCTTTTGTCGTTGAAGTAAACAACCGAGGCATATATCATATTTATATCATTTTTATACATATATATTGAACTTGGCCCCCATTTCACATTTATGTTTTTGATGGGATATCATTACTTTTTGTACATAAATTATTAGTAGTTTTACTGTATCTTCCTACGTTTACGGGGTATAATTGTCCTTTTTGTGTTATTTTCTATATTTTCTTCTACCTTTGAAATGTTCAAATGAATTGCCCATACAATAAATCCGGAATTTTTTTTACGCGTTTTCTGATTATACTTAATTTTGCCAAGTCGGGGCGGTATAACGTGCTCAGACGACTATACTCTATAATAGAGCTCTCTTGTAATTTGATTTGACTTGAATCTAAATTGATAAGATGTACTCCATCTAAGGTTTTAATTCTGGAGGGTCCAACGTAAGTTTGCCCTCTACTAAATATAGAGGAGCATATGTCGAGAAGAGCACTGTCTAGGGTAATGCCTTGTGATTTGTGGATAGTAATAGCGTATGCTAAGCAAATAGAGAATTGTTCCCTGTGAACATATACATTACTTAATATCTAAAACTTGGTCTTGACTCGTTCTAGTTCGTAAATTAAATTATGTTTATATTGCACTGTAATTTTACGTGCGCTATTGCTGTTGTTGACGTCCCAATGTACCTTATCCATTTTTCCAATGGATCCGTTTACCAGTCCTTTACTGACATCTACGTTTCTTCGCAACATTACACGTGCACCCATTTTTATTGTGATGACATTTTTAAACCAGCAGTTAGCGAAGAATCATTCTCGTTCTTTTTGAGTACTTCATTTGCTTGTTTTTTTAAATACAGTGGACAGTCTATTTCGTGTATTGAACTTAATTTAATTTCTGATTGCTCCGTATTTGCCGACATTGCAGTATTTAACTGGTTACACATATTTAAGTGGGAAATAAACATACTGTATCATCGGATAGCACCGTCGGATAGTTTTGATTTTTTGCGGTTAATTTGAGGAGTCGATTAGATAAAGTGCAACTGTCTTGACTTGTTAATGTACCTATTCTTAAACGATTCAACATTTCGCCGAAAAGTTGGTCGTTTTTTTTGCCTCATATTTACGGTTAATTCCTCATAACAAAATAGTGATATCCCTCTTCGCTGAACAAACCTAGCAGAACACCATCCTGATGATACACTTCAATCTTAATATTATGCAAATTTACTGCGGCCCTTAATTTAGAAGCAGCTCCATAAGTTGCCGAACAAAGCATGCCTGCTCGATAGTCGATACCCTTCTTCAGAGCAGTAAGGATCCCCCTTTGGAGTGCTAGTGTACATACTTAAATCATCCCAGTTACGGCATACATACTCTACTATAGTCTCACGTAACCTATTTGTTTGTTGTATATTATTATACTCAAACAAAGAATACGCAATCGAATGGAATAGGGAGGCATTGGAATAATTCGGTGTATGGTAAGGGTGTCACCCGTAATTCTACTATGCGACTCATTGTACAATATACGTAATCGAAAGATGATTATTTAAGACGATTACGTAACAAATTACCACACCAATAAGTTGTCATTCTCAAACTCATTCAGGGTTAAGTATACATGCCTGCTTATAACTATTATAACTATACTAAAATTATTATAATTCTTGATTTAAACTGTTGCCTATACTATCTAGACACGCAGTACATACTTACTAAAAGAATTGTAATAATAGTATAACCATAAATATATAAGTATTTTTTAAGAAAACCTATCAATTTCGTAGCATAAATCGCAACCTTATGTCAGATATCGAGAGACAACCGGACAGCAGGACGGAAGACGGTGCCCGCGCTCATGACCTTGTGAGCGCGGCTGCCCGTGCCACTCGCTCGGTGTAACATTGCCGATGAACTACCCCTCACGCCTCCACCGTCCGCGTCCCGCACTCGCCTAGTTAGTACCGTTAGCAATGTCGAAACGTCTTTAAATTTAATGTCCTCGCTTCGAATTTACGCACTGATTTTTGTTAAGTTTTTGTTTAATTTATGTTATTGTTTTTTCTATCAAAATGGGTCAAGAGATAACCTATAGCGGCGGAGAACTTGTTAATTTTAAAGGTTCTAACGTTTTTTGAGAAGGTAAAACAAAAAGGTCGTCTATGGTTCCATATAAACGTGCGTTAGATTGTGCTAGTGACGCCACAGGGGTGAGTATTCAAACCCTACGAAACATAAAGTATAAAGCCAAGAAGCTTAGAAGTACTACACCTACACCAGGATTGGCTAATACACAAGAATTGAAACTTAGAACGTCTAAGAAAAAGAAGCCAAATGGAAAGAAGAGTATTTACATTTCTGTAGAGAATATACATTGACGAGTTTCTATAGCGTAAAAAAGAAATACCAACTCTTAGAAAAATATTAGCAGTTGCGGAAACCAAATTGAACTTTCCTGGTCAAAAAACATCACTGAGATGAATTCTTAAAGACAAACTGGGCTATAGTTTCCGAAAATTTAAAAATATTAGAGATTTTCTTGTACAGAAACGGATATAGCAGCTTGGACAGCGATTTACGACGGTTAAAGGAAAATGACGAACTTGGTGCTGATAAATCTGTACCATACATTGATGAAACCGGGATTTATAGTCATTACACCGTTGCCAAATGCTGGCAAAATTATGTAGACGCTATTGTAAAAAAGAATTTTAATTCGAGCCAAAGGTGGATCATAGTTCACACTGAGGGTGAGAATGGCTTCATAGAAAATGCAGAACTAATTTACAAATGTAAGAGTTCCAAGGGTGACTATCACGCCGAAATGAAAAGTGATAATTTTTTTAAGCTCATTCCAATCCTACTGCCAAATGCCATAGTAGTTCATAACGCTCCTTACCATAACAACCAGATACAAAAACAGCCGACTTCCTCATCACTTAAAGAACATATGCAGAATTGGTTACGTAATCATAATATGACCTGTGATGAAAATATAACCAAAAAATAATTGAATCAAAGTAACAATGTCACCGAAAACATATTTGGTTGACGAATTGTTAAAAGACATGATCATTAAGTGTTCCGGTTACCACCGTATCACTGATTTAAACACCATACAGTACGTATCGAATTTAAAAAACGATGCGTCGCAGATAAAAATGTAACCCAATCCGAAAACAAATATTACACTTAACCCAAAATACTATAAAAAGTATAACGCCAAGTGATTGGAAGAAGGAAGTCAACAACATGGATCGCTTGCGTCAAAAGTATTGGGAACATGATAGATTGGGAGAAATTTAAGAAAGAGAATTAATTACGTCTATAGGTCAAAACAGTAATAGCGACCCAACTGTGCTAGAAATGGATACAGAAAGTGATACGGTTGTTTCCGCTACTGATTCAATGGATTATGATGATTAAACTACATATTATTTTATTGCCTATTTTTCCCAATTGTATTGTTTTTTTAATTTCTTTTGTTTTGTTATTTTGTTTTGTAATTTTATATTATTATATAATATAACAATGATAAATATATGTTACAACTGTAACGTTTCTTATTAATTACACTTAATTTAAAAAAAAGATTATGAATTTGAATTTGTCTACCGTACTATCAATCGACAAGTGACGTCATGACATCTCGTCGGCAGTTTGCGCACGGACAGATGTCTTATCAATTCATTTACACAAACGATACCACTATTAAACTAACTCGTTTCCCTAGTGTGTTATCTGTTGCATCTACTTGTGTGAAATATCGCTCTTTTCTCTTAAATTATTAAGAAAAAATGACTCAACTTAAACGCGTGCTCGTTATTTATACCGGTGGGACATTTGGTATGCTTAAAAATGAAAAAGGAGGTGAGTGGTTGAAAATGTAATATTTAAATTATTTTCTTCATCTTTCAACGCCCTTAGCCCGTTTATTATTTTTATGTGTTTTAATTTTAAATTGATTTAAAAAAAGTGTAAATAAAAACATTGGAAAACGCTCGCTTCATTAAATTTTTAAAATCACAAGTGAGGACTAAGATGTAATGTCTCACAGCCTACTAGCACTATAATTATATTGGATCTCTATATCCTTCACAGCAGTGCAAGTACTGCCATTTAGCGACAGAAGTAGGCAACAGGTGATGGTGACAGAACAGGTGGACTGCTAGTTATTACTTAGTGTAGATGCAAAAATTTGTTAGACCTCCACAGATCGATCGTGTTAACGGATTCGAACACATGACTTTTGAGTTTGCGGTCCGCCTCTTATCTATTAGACTACTGTCTCTTTAATAAGGTTTTAAGGTAGACCTAGAAAATTTTGTGGTTTTTCTATTTCACATATTTTTTAAGTTTTATACATTACAAACGAAATTTTTGGTATATGATTTTTGACTGTGTCACCTTAAATTTCATAAAAAAAAGAAAACACGATAACATGTAATTTTCTCGATAAAAATTGCTTAGTAGGCTCTAATTAGTAACATTCCTCCATGATACCACAGTACTTTTATGAATAAGTTCAAGGATTTTTTTAAGGCATAGTAAATAATCATATTATCTAACTACTAAACCGTTTTTAATGCATGACGAAGTTATGTTAAAAAATTAAAAATGTTGTTTGACGTTTACTTACATTTTATCCGAGAGCGTGCTCGGTATAGCTATCTTATAATTGACCTTCACCGACAAAGAGCCACGCCTCCACGGTTTATTTTCAAGACATTCTCTTGAAAACTTTCATACGGTTTTCCGTTGACAACAATACTTCCGAGTGGAATAAGTCAGTTACATTTTAGCCACATTTTTTTGTTCTTTATTAGTCCGTAAAATTCCACGGCTGGACGTGGGCTTCTTCCGTCGTCGTCTCGGGTTTGTGTATTCACGCCTGGCGTAAAAGAGATATTTAGTAGACATGGGCCGAATATGGATATCACCGAATATGAATATTCGACCGAAAGTTCGGTAAAATTTTTATCGTCACTTAACCAATTTATGTCGAAACTTGTTACCGCAAAACGCGCGAAATCAGCGCCGGGCCCTGCCCATCGCTCCTTCGGCACATCTGACATGTTATTGCATCATCTAGTACTGAGCAAACTGCCGGCGCATAATATGCTTATGTTTTGACTATTTTTGTGAGAAAAAAAGTACTTCGTTGTGTTATTTTTAGTGAAAATTTATAATAATATGATAAAAATGAGCGGCAGGAGGTCTACTGTTTGGACTCATTTTAGAGAAACTGACGACCGAAGTAAAGTGAAATAAATGTACTAATGTAATGTAAAGTTTCTTTGTTTGATTCCAAAAACATTTTACAAAGCTTTACATTTGCTATGATTGGAAATAAATCTACAATGCCTAAAAACATAACGCTATTTATACAAGTAGATTTAACCTATAATGAAAGACATGGCATTACTCAATTCGTACATTTCAATACAATGGACACCTTGAGTACCACTTTAACGAATGTTCGGTGATTTATCTGAAACGAATATTCGGTAAAGTTGCCGAACATGCCAAATACCGGATATGAACGATTATTCGGCCCGTCTCTAATATTTATACCTCTATCTTCCGGACAACATCAGATCTTTCAAGCATTTCAACCTCAGGACAAAATGTAAGGATGGATTCTCTTATACTCATCATCATTCATATACCACTTTCAATTAGTTTTGTTTTATTAGGCGGTAGAGGTCGGCTCGACCGCGGTTGGAGCAGAGCGTGTTTAAAATACTAGCGTAAATTAGCAGCTTAATACTGCTGTGTTCATTGTGGTGAGTGTAGAGAACCATTTTAGGCCTGTGCATTTTGATTCTTAATCAAAGATAAATATCTATGTCTATAGGCCACAGCATCCACTTATCCACAGGTAAATTGTGTGATCTTTTGTAACCCTTATCTATAAAAAAATATTTTTAAGGGTGGTAAAGTAGTCGATGGCGGTTTGATTTAAATTTGTATAATTGTATACACTTGGATCTAAATTTGAAGTTACAAAAATAGGCAATATTAAATAGTATTAAAAACTCATCACACAAACAAAAATAAAAACAAATTATTCGTTGCATACGTTTGTTACATTATTATTTTTATTTTAATACTGTTTTGAAAAGTTTAGTCGACAAAAACCAATGAAGAAATTATTTCTAAGAAAATGTTCTTTCCCAAAGTGTGCCATTCGTATGGTTTATTTAAGTATCATTTAATCCAACTACTGTCCATTACAGTCTATAAAAGTCCAGAAGTAAACATAGGCCTCGCCCATGCCTCCCTATTATACCACTCGGGAGATTTTGCCATAGCTGCTACACTCGGCACTTGAAGAGTGGGCAAGCTTAATTTTTTTAGATGCAGTCATTCATCTCCTGTCTCAGTTTCCCCTGTCGTCTATTACGACACCCTCGGAACGATATAGGGTAGTGGATATTGTTACACCACCTGTACACGGATAAACTATAAATTAAGGTTCATGCTTTCAGTACTAGTACCACAGAAGAATATAGAAAAAGTTATAAGAAGACTTCCTCAGCTACACGACAATGAATACTGGCAGAAAAATTTAGATCAGACGGAAATGAAAGAATACCTTGCTATACCCGGTATGTGCTATTGATTTACAAAAAAAAAATTGGTCTAGTGCACAAACATTTGCAAATTTTGTATGATCTGTACGTTTCAACTTAAATCTGAATTTAGTCAAGCTTATAACCAGTGGCGTAGCTACCTTGGGGCTAGGCGGGGCAGTGCCCCGGGGCCCCCAAGCTCAAGGGGCCCCTCGGCCTCCGTGAACGACGTTCGAAAATTTATATAATATCCTACTTAAATAAAGAATTTTTGACCTTTAACATTTTAAGGTAACTAACATATTTATTTAGATACACAATATTGAACTTTCTCTACTATTACCTTAATTAGAATGTATTGTACATACTAACCTACCGTAAAAAATCTGTAAATAACAGTGAAAATCTTATCAAAATACGTTGTGTGGTTGCGTAGTTTCACAGCACTTTAACCCATCAAAACTTATGTTTAGAGACTACTTTCTATGAAGAAGTTTGGCATTATAGAATCATTATTAAATTTTCTATCCTCAAGTGGAATAAAAAGTCAGTTAGTTTATGGATATTTATTTATAATCTACCTTCATTTCTTACGCCATTTTACTGTGAACGTGTTTTAGTATAGTGTTTTATTATAAAATTGTAATGAAAGTTTTTGTGTGAATATAATTTATCTTTATACGTAAATAAATTCGAGTAAGATAGATAGAAATAATTGTGATATTCACGCTACCGACATGCGCTTGGTATGTACCCGTTTTTTGTCATCAAAATACAATAAAATCAAAATACAATAAAGTAATGAAGTAATACCTGACTTTTGTTTAGGCCACAGGATAGAGAATTTTGTATAGATTTTATAATGCCAAACTTCTTCATAGAAAAGACGCATGCGACTCCCTGGGATTTTTATAGGGATTGAAGGGTTAACTGCTACGATACACATACTACATACTTAATAGTAAGTAGCTTTGTTTTATTATGTCCTGCAGTTGTCGATAAAGAGCTGATGATGAAGTTGTCCTGCACCTTAAGTATTTAACTTAGTTAAAATAGGGCCCTAATAATACTATTATTGATCGAAGAGGGCCCCAATTTCATTTTTGCCCCGGGGCCCTTGGTGACATAGCTACGCCACTGCTTATAACTCTCGTTAGACTAGATTTATCAGGGCCCGGAATTGGGGATCCGGTTGTGGGAGTAGTTTTACTCTTTTGCAATTACTTACCAAATTGAACTTAATTTTACTTTACGATATTTGAATAATCGTTCTCTTTCGTGAGACGGAACAACGGTCTCACAGAATACCAGCGTAAAAGTTATTGGTTTTAGAAAAAAAAATACAAAATTCATGTTCTCAATTTACAAATGCGTGTAATCATTACATAGAGCAGCAAGCAAACTGTACTCATTATAATTGGAAAACAAACAAACATGTGTGTTCTAGTAAATTTTAGTAGTTTAGTAGTAGTAAATGTGGTAGATTTTATAACTATTACATTGTTGGTAGTAAATAATTTGCGATGTAATTATTGTAAAATCGGTCATATCTACATCGCTTTTCTTCTTTTTTATTCATAATATGTTTATTTGTGATACGTGAAGCAGTTGTAGTGTAGAAATAGATGTACTTGTTGTTGCATATTCGTCCGTACGTTACTCACTAGAGGGCGTACTGAAACTGTTTTCGTGGGTAACAAACACTATGAAATTATGCCGACTGTAGTCCTTTTATACCGCACACATAATAAAGCTTTGATTGAATTGCTTCCATTTTGTTTAGGATTTAGTTCTGTAGATCTTTAGTCTGTAGTCATAAATTGTTTGCTGTGTAATATCATTGGTAACATGTGTGTTGGTGTTTATAGTAATAAATAATATTTCTTTCTTTCTTTCGTTTTTTTTTCTTAAAATAGCAGCTCAATATTACTGGGTTCCGTATGCTGAGAGTAGAGAACCATTGACTTCTTTTATTGGAGACGTCAGTCGTGGCAACGCATGTGTATTCTTAACCGAGGATACACATAGATGTCTACGGACCATAACATCCACTTACCATCAGGTGAACTGTGTGCTCGTTTGTTACCTTTATTCTATGAAAAAAATATTTTGCGATACCTATGTAGGAAGTTTGAACTACAAACTATTAGCTGGCAGAAAGGATATGCCATCAGTAAAACTCAATATGCCATCAATAGTAATAGTCAGATAGCTAAAGTCTCTTATACCAATCACGTTGACACATTTCAGATGGAAAGGACACAGAACTAAAAATACTGTACAGGATTTACGAGTATGAAGAGTTGAAGGATTCGTCAGACTTTACTATCGACGACTGGCTAAAAATGGTCAGAGATATTAAGGTAAATTTCTATAGGTAAATGTTACCTCTAACACTAGGATTTTCTCCCGTATCGTGGCGGCTGCTTATTAACGTAAATTGCACAAAGACAAACATCCAGAGCCAGAATTTGATTCTACTCATCCAAATAGTTTTTATAAAACGTTACATTCACATTTTAGAACTTTTTCAATCAGCTTTCACCGTTATGTTTCGAGCTTAAGATGATACCCTGAGGTTACGACTCTTTTGAGCGGACTTCGAAATATCACAACTTCAAGGTAACGACTAGAATGTATTTACAAGATGACGAGCACAACTCGTTATCTAGTTATCTTTATTTCGTCACTCGTTTAAGGTTGTCTATATATAACATATTTATGTTGCTGGTGCTAACAGTATAGATAAGGTACATATTGCCTTATTATAGGTTGAATCAATGATCCAGCTGATTAATAAATAAATTAATTTAATTTATTCGATTTTATAATAGGTGCAGCCACAGAAATCGTAATAATATATTATTTATGTTGGTGCAGCTAATTACGGTTGGCTAAACTTTAGTGCATTCAATTAATTAATGGTACGGTTACTATCGGTAGAATTACATTCTTAATATATAATAATTATATTCTTAAACCATTTTTGGGTTAAGACCAAATAATATTTACTATAAATGTCAGCGACTTTGAGGTCTTTCAAAAGCTAAATCAACCACACCTGAAGAAACTGTCGCTTTTGAAATAAGTCTAAATGTCTAAATACTCAAACGCTGTTCAACTTAAGACGCAGTTAAGACCTAGATCATTCAACCCAATGGACGAGTCATGCGTCTAATGCTACGAACAAAACAGTCTGTTACTTTTGATTCGGGCGAGAAAACACTACATAGACAGTACTGCAAACCTACTCAATAAAATTTTATGTCATTATGGCACACACAAATCTAAATCACCAACACTATTACATTTTACGCACACATATAAGTTAAATACATCAACATAGAAAAAGTTATGAGTGTCAGACGAACAAATTGATTGCGATGCTACCATATCGATATTTTATATCGATGGTTTCCCTAAGAAAAAGAGAGAAACTCACAAGTATTAGCGAAATGCACTCGAACTATTAAAATCATCTCTTTAGTTGGCCAGCGTTGCAAGTTTCTCTAAGGTTCCGTAGTAACACGACAAGGGACGCTTACAGTTTCGTCAAGTCTGTCAGTCTGTCCGTTTGTCCGCGGCTTAGTGCAGAGACTATTGATATCCTAAAGAGCTGTAATTTGGTATGATTAACCATGAATACCGGAAATAAAAATGCTTTAAGTACCAAAAACAAAAATGGAGGACCTTAATTTGTTTTAAATAATAGGCCAATCATTACAAAAGAATTTGTTTTAATATAAACATTACATACATACTATTACAATAAAATTATTAATAAGTACAATAAATATAAAATTATAAACAAAATTAAAAAAAGGCTTAAAATTAAGGCTGATCTTAGTGATTGTATAACATCACAGAAATGTAAATAATATAGAAGTCGTAAAAGCGCGTGACATTGTCGCCGCACATGTGACTATTATGGGCCACAAGCGCGCGAAGAGCGTTTGTGTTAGGTCACTAGTTTTGTTTCGGACGCAGAGACTTAAAAATGATGTTTTGAAGTATATCCAACTGCGGAAATTCTTCCACAACTCGCAAATTTTCTAATAAAGGGATAACATTTCATAAATAAGTA
>DWHP01007516.1:0-10919 GCA_018247895.1 Parnassius honrathi
GGTAAATCAGCACTTAAAATTGCAATTAACAATTTCATTGGTGTCGGCGGGGATCGAACCCGGGTTACTCGCGTTCTATTATATTTACAGCGAGTGTTAACCATCTGAGCTACCATGGCTCTTAACCATAGAATACAATAATATAATACTATACTATAAAAACTTCACAATGTGATGCAACAGCATATTGTGAAGAAAAATATATAAAATGAAGATTCTGAAAGAAATGATAGGCTCAGAAGGGCTAGTACCCAGAGCCGTAAAGTCAGTTAAATAAAAAAAAATCATAAAAAAAATACTCTGTGTGTAGAGGTTGACTACAATAGTAGTATTATATTATACTTTATATTGAATGATCCTGAATCCTGATCTGTGTCTGTGGTGAGTCATTATCCATAGATTACTGTACTATATATACTTACTCATTTACATTTATTCCATTTCCATGGTTAAAGCGAAATTAGTTTTGATAGGTTTTTATTTTATTATATTAAACTGTTGCCATCGGCGTGGAAAGGTTTCATTTTTTAATAAATTGTGAGATGTAAGTAACGTACATGAAGTTTGAGCGTATTAGATGACTTAAAACAATCACAGATGGTATATTAATTAGCATCCTTGAGTTTACTCGCTGGTTGCGTTAAAACACTACCATTTAAGGTATTCTTCGGTCTTTGGGATTGTGACATTATGTGTCACATATTTTACTATCGAATCTTGTTGAAAAGTTTTGATAATAATTGAGGGCGTGAGTCAGTTTCGGGTTAGCGAACGTTAACGTGTTAAGTGACGAGTAGCGCGTTTAACAAGACAAGAAATTTAATACGCCGAGCCTGCTTCGTGAATGGTGTCAGATTTTATTTTTATACTTTTTGAGTTTTATAGTAAGTAATTCGCAAACTTGTAGTTGATGGTGTTCTTTATTCTGAGAAACTTCATCTACAGCTTAATATTAAATATATTGAAGAAACGTAGGAATAATGTATCATAAAATTATTTATTTGTTATTATACTGTGTATTGTTTTACGTAAAATGTTGTTGAAAGAATAATTTTTTAGTAAGAATGTTTTTTAGATCATGTCGTCCCGCAAGACAGCTGGCCGTCGCGGCACCAATAAAAAACGCGCCCAGCGTGCTACTTCAAATGTTTTTGCTATGTTTGATCAGGCTCAAATTGCTGAATTTAAGGAGGCATTCAATATGATAGACCAAAACCGAGATGGCTTTGTGGATAAAGATGACCTTCATGATATGCTTGCCTCTCTTGGTAAGTCCTTACATTACTGAGTTAAGCCCATATAAAGTTTTAATGTTATTATCATAATCATCATCATCTTACAATTATTTTAGATACTTAAATGAATCAGTTTTATTTGAAAGTAAATAACAATAATGTTAAATGAATGTAGTTTGTGTATTGTTTTGAACATGTTTAAGTAAGTTTAAACATATTTTTAATCTGATTTGTTAAAATAGATCATATTGAATCATCCAACTCTTCCTTAGTAGGTCTCACTGGTGCCCTAGATGGTCCAGGTTGAGGATCATCTTGGTATTGTTCTTGAAAGGTCAGAACCTGTTTAAGACATTTAGCATTCTTGGGTTTCATTGAAGGCATTATTGACTAAACATCCTTCTTTTAATCCAAATTTCTCTATCGGTTGCAAATTTAAATCATCTTTGCTTACTGGTAAATCATTTTTCTAAAAGGTATAGCTTTGAGCCAAAGCTCAATAAGCTAAACTCTAGTTTCACATATTGTTGTATTGCAAAACATTAATCTTTTGTCCTGTGGGTGTCTTAGAGGAAAAGCATCTGCATATTGAAAGTGCTTGGATTGCTCCTTTCTGATGATCACTTTCTAATGTTGTTTTTCTGTCTCAATGGTTTCCAAGGATTTTAGGTATATGCTATGTTTTCCGAAGTTCTAAAATGGCAAAATTAAACACATTAATTTGTGTGCACATTTGTAGCATATGCAACAAGGGTGGAGTGCCACCTTCAAAATAAATGATTCTCATGTCATCTAGGAGAGGTGGATCGAAATGAGTTTTTGTCACCACATATTAAATGATGCATAACATATTTTGATACAATAACATCAAAAGGGGTTTTGGTGCTAAATACCCTTGTTGCTCTCAATGCTTCAGTTGTTCATAGTCATCAATCTATGTTTTCTTAAACAGGAAAAAACCCAACTGAAGAATATTTAGAGAATATGATGAATGAGGCACCTGGTCCTATTAATTTTACCATGTTCCTTACACTCTTTGGTGAGCGTCTGCAAGGCACAGATCCTGAGGATGTTATTAAGAATGCATTTGGGTGAGTAAACAATAGAACTTAGATCAGATTGTCTTTATAGGATATAGGGTGACAAATGAGCACATAGTCCACCTGATGGTAAGTGGTTGCTGTGGCCCATAGACATCTACATCTATCCTCGATTATGAATATGATTGTCACCCGTGAGGACTAAGATGAAATACCTCGTTCCCAGTAAAAAGGGTCTCCGGTTCTCTACAGTCATCATACAAAGCACAGCAGCATTAAGCTAATATTTTACGCTGGTATTCTGTGAGAGTATGGTCCTTCCCCGTTCGATCCAACCCATACATCCTACAATTATACTATAATATAACTGCGGTATGGTTCTACTAAGAGGAAAATTTCTAAATGACTAATATATTATATTGTTTGTAACTAAATGGTTGTGTTAGAATATCTATACCTATATACAGTCTTAGGAGTTGTAAGAGGCAATAGCAAGAAACAAACCAGGAGATGAGTAGCGGAGTTTTGTTATAATAATAACTACAAAATAAAAACTGTGGGTGCCAACCCACTAGCCAAGTGTGACAATTGTGCAAAGTTTGTTTGACTGATCTGTGAATGGAATTTTCAGCAGTGGACTTGGTAGACTGTGATGGATGGATGTATACTATATTCTATACCATAGGGAGCTTATATATAGTGCTTTTTAAAACTAAGTTTTTATGGGGCAAAATTTTGTATATTGTTTTGAGGCTTATGTTTGTGTTTAAATACATAGATATGTATAAATATTAATCTTTAGTTTTGTCATATGACTAGGCTAACATGTGTTTACTTTAATCACTAGAATATGATGTCACGTAAAAGTAGCCCAAGTATCTTCTTGTGGCATTAATTTTGTAGATTACAAAGCTATGTACTTCAACGCACTGATGGCTGGTCTTAAAAGCTGGTTAGGCTCAAATAACTTGGAGCTATCGTCATTAGGGCATGTCAATTGAGCATAATATATGCCTTATCGATCACTACTCACTGGGATCACTATTGGTAGTATAGTGGTGTTTATTAAACAGTGATTACTTTGTCAAAGTAATAAACAAACTTTCTTTCTGCTATTGGAAATATAGTTTTGAAAAATTTATTTATATTTATCAAATTGGGCCAGGTGGGTTGTTAAACATACAACCCAGTCAGCCAGTCTAGAAAACTTGGGTTTGGATGGATTTTATACTATCAGTAGATCATCAGAGCCTTGTTTGTTAAATAACATGGGTGCCCCATGAACAGTGATGGTAGCATTTGAAGGGAAATTTGGTATATTCCCCCTCTTACCTTTGCTATATAATGCTCATAACAATGATTTGTATTTTTAAATAACTTTTATTAGTACTTAAAGCTACAGCCTATATACATCCCACTCCTGGGAACAGGCCTCCCTGCTAATTTCTGAGAGGGTTTTAGGGCAAGGAAGTGTGCCACGCTGCCCCAATGCGTATTGCCGAAGTTCACATGTCTTCGAAATATTTTTTTTCCTTTTTTCTCACTCACAATGTTTTGCTTAACCACCGAGCATGTGGTAAATCAGCACTTAAAATTGCAATCAAAAATTTCATTGGTGCCAGTGGGGATCGAACCCAGTTTACTCGCGTACTGTGAAATTTACAGCGAGCGCTAACCATCAGAGTACCACAGCATTATTAGTATACTTATTTAAACGTTAATTCCAAAAAAATTCTTTTTTAGATGTTTTGATGAAGAAAACAATGGTGTAATTGCTGAGGACCGGCTGCGTGAATTACTCACTACTATGGGTGACAGATTCACTGATGATGATGTTGATGAAATGCTTCGGGAGGCACCTATACGAGACGGACTGTTTGACTATGTCGAATTTACACGCATTCTAAAACATGGTGCCAAAGATAAGGATGAGCAGTAAAGTAGCAGCCACACAGGAGTCTGAAAGGTTGATGCCCATGAAAATTTAGTATTCATTTTGATTATTATTTTCTAAGTCAGTTTTTACAATATGCGATTGAGCAATAAAATAAACAGACTATTCTTTCTCATTTTAAACTAAAAATTAATAATTTTATGCAAAAGTACTCTGCAAGGTACATAAATGTAGTCTTTTGTACCTTTAAACCATAGGATCAAAAATATAAATTCAGCAGCACCATTCAGCGAAAATAATGCATAGGATGGATGTTATATGAAATTATTTGAAAAAATATAAGTAAACATTGTATGTGATACACATTCTTATTATATTATAATGTAATTTAGGAATAAAAACATTGCCATGTGTATCTTGATTTAATATTAATTGTTAAAAAATTCATACAAGAAAAAATAATTATATTTTGTTGTAAGTTGATTATTATTAAAGCCAACACAATATGTTTGTTATTTGTGTTTTTGCATTGACCAGCCATCTATGTTGTCAGCATATGTTTATGATTGCCGAACTAATGTATTATATTGGTATGTAATAAATTTAATTAGATGTAAGTTTAAACAAAGAAGACTAATACAATCTCAACAGTCTCAGGTGCTAAACAAACTCGTTTCTAAGAGATTTATGCATTTGAAATCAATTGCATTTTTTCGAAAACATATCCATTGTCACAACCACCATTTTTTGGGTGGGATTTTTAAGTTAAAAGTATTATTATCATTCCTTAATCGGTTTTAGTAAATTGGAGATTTGGCTTGTATTCTTTAAACATTCACGTAGGTACTTTTGCTTTATAATTATGAAATGTTAGCATAATGCACTTTACTGGATTCTAACCTACCAATTATTATGGTGTATAACATGTTTGTAATCATGTATCTATTTATTTCAATATTTACGTACTTATAAATTTTATCATAATACATTGGAGTTTTACTTATTCCTTTAGTATTATAGGCTTGACAGAGATATTTTACAAATCACTTGCATAGGTGGTAATATCTGTAGTAAGTTATGGATAGTTGTTTTCATAATATTTGAGCAATATAAGCTTCATTCCTGATGGCATCCTCAACATCTATATCAATTTGTATATATTAACTGTAACTGTTTTAAAAACTATTCAGCATTATAGCGTAAAAGATACAGCCTATATACGTCCCACTGCGGGGCGCAGGCCTCCTCCCATTTCTGAGGGGGTTTTACAGCAAGGAAGCGTTCGCAGCACTACCCTTTGCGTGTTGGCGAACTTTACGTCTTCGAGATATTTTTTCTTTTACAGCACATGGTTAATCAGCACTTAAAATATCAATTTACAATTTCATTTGTGCCGACGCGCTGCCGGCGGGCATCAAACCCGGGTTGCTCGCATACTGTGAGATTTACAGCGAGCAAGCTAACTATCTGAGCTACCACGGCTCACATGCGTTATAGTTTACTTTCGTGTAATGTTTAGCTTTATTAATAATATGCAAGTCTGAGAATTTTATTCGGCGATGTATTCCCATCTCTCACTTGAGCAATAGGTTTGACTTGTGTTAAAAGTACAGGTTTATATTTTAATTCCAGCCATTTATTGGCTAATTGTCATTTTTCTATTTAGTTATCTATAGTTTATTTATACATTCATTCAAAATTTAGCATAGACAGGCTGTTAGGTACATACTGATTTTGAAATAAATTCCAGAAAATAATTAAGAAATGTTAGAAATTGCTAAAACCAATTTTATAACCAGATAGAATTTAACACTTATTATATTGATTTAATTTAATACTTGCTTTTCACACTATTTAACTCTCGAAATTTTCTATTCAGGGTAATACGATCTTATAGCAGGGTTGTAGGGCGTGATGATATTTTTTTTAATTTAAGTATGATTAATAAACAAGCATGAGGTCCACCTGATGGTTTGTCGGGTCAATACATTCGTGTTTTAGCGATAATACAGCTGCATACCAGCATTATGCTGCTATTTCTCGTTGGTATTATTTATAATAGGTGGTCCTTACCTGGTCGGGCCAATGCATTCGTGCTGTAGCAACAATACTGCTGCATACCAGCATTACGCTGCTATTTCCGTTGGTATTCTTTATTAACTCTTAGGGATTCTAAGCGGTCACAAGTGACCACCGCCTTAATATAGTAGCAATAACACAGCAGTAGTGTAGCACCACCACGTTTAAAGATGATTGTTTTTATTAAATTGGATTATAAATATACATTAATTTGGAAAAACCTCTATACTAGGAACAACCAGCAAGAAACGCAGCGGGAGAAGCTGTTTATTTAATACGCCCGTATGCATATATTTAAGATACTGCTTTGATCGTGGAAGTAGAAGGGGGGATCTCCCAAGGGAGGAAGATCCGAAGAAGCAAGTGCCAGCAGTTGCCTTGAAGACTGCGGACCATGTTTATTCGGGTGCGTATAGAAGGTATTCCGGAGGACGAAGATTTGAGGTTTCCGAAGGTTGCACAACAATTCTGTTAAAATGTAGATTTTCCTTAAAAATTACAAAGGTACCATTTATCCGCGTGTCATGAAAATCATTAGGTAGGTATTTAAAGAAATATAACCGTGTAGTGGCAGTGTACATATATCTACTACACCATATCGGTCAGAGGGATTCGTAACCTCCCGGCTACACACTCGTCGATTGGTATGGGAAGTATCGAGGAAACGAGGCAGAGACGGTAGTGTGGCCACAATGGTATCGTGCTGCCCGTCAGTCATCGCTGCCTGTTTTGTCGGTTTTTTAGGCACGAGTCAAAGGACGGGTAATCTAATGCGATTGTACAATTGGGTATTAGAAACTAATTAATTGAGAAGAATTCTCCCTACAATGGTAGAGGCTTATGATTAGAAGTGGACTTCTGTAATGCAGCGGGCTGGTGATGAATGTACTTACGGTGAATCTACTTTATTAGAAAATACTTGGTTATGAGTGGCACAAAGTGTTCATAAGCGGTTGAGATGTGATGGAAGATTTGCCTCGCTGGTTGTGAACGTCTGTAACTGAATCGCAAAAGTGAAGGAATGTGCGCGATGAAGAGTGTTCGAGCCGATCTATTCGTGTTGCAACTACAATATAGATACAGCGTATAAAATTTTACGTGGTAGAGCCATGCTGCAGTTATATTAGTAGTATAGATGTAGCACGAATGGGTCGGCTCAACCGGGCAGGGACCACGCTCACAGAATACCAGCGTCAAATAGCAGCTTAACGCTGCTGTGTTTCGTATGGTGAGTGTAGAGAACCGGAGAGCCTTTTTACTGGAAAAGAGGCATTCCATCTTAGTCCTCAAGGCTGACAACGCATCTTCGTTTTGATTCGCAAACGAGGATAGATGTAGATGTCTATGGGCCACAGCAACCACTTACCATCAGGTGGACTGTGTGCTCGCTTGTCACCCTTTTCCTATAAAAAAAACTTACCAAGTCGTTTTTCTCCGCTCTTTCTCTAGTCAGACCAGGCTAATTTTGAAGCTTAAGTAAATTAGAAAAAATGACGTTTTAAAAACTTTCTAAAGACAAAAAATATATATTTCGTTAATTACATTTCACAGTTTCATTGACGCTGTGTTGTGACTACATCTCGTGACTATATCATAAATAATTCACTCGACTTGCTGATGTCTAGGGAGTCGAGTACTTTGCGTGCCGAGGGCCGTGTGGTTGGGGGTGTGTTCCCCCATCATCGGGAGTCGAGTTGGATGCTAAGAAAGAGCCTAACAGATCGGCTTTCTCCTTTGCGGCATGGGCCAGTGAGTCGTCCTCTCTATGCAGAGATGGAAGAGATGGCTGACAGAAATTCCCTAGGACAGCCTTGGCGAAAGATCTAGCTTTTCGGCAATTCTGCTGATGTGCTCAGAACTTACCTTATCAATGACGTCTTTGAAAGATCTGAAGGCGGAATCATACTTCTTTTTAAAAGCGTTGGCGTTTACATCCCGAGACGTTGATGCGTCAGCACAGGCCCGGTAGCACTCCTGCTTATAGCGTGATGCTATTTTATAGGAGAGTCCAAACCATGCCTGGGATCTGCCTCCGATGAGCATCACAGAGAATGCAATAAAAAATTTTTCTGCAACAACACTTGGATCGTCCGGTGAAAAGCAATCCCACCCCAAAGAGTGGGATGCAAAAAAAGGCCGCATCCTATCCCAATCGACCGACATAAGTACCAAACACGGTGAAAGCCTGCAAATGCAACCGCGACGTTGGTGTGAGTGGCACCACACTTCGGATAAGACAATGGTCCGACGAGCCTAGAGGGGAACGTGCTGTCGACGGAATCGTGATAACCGTCCGGATATGGTCAGCAGAAAGTCCAACAGAAAAGGTGTACGATCCCCCATATCTAGAATCCTCGTAGGCAAAGTAACGAGCCGTGTAAAACCTGGTCTTTGTATTCTGGGGATTGAATTGGACTAGATTTAGTGGCCCCCAATCCGAGACTTTGTTGAACAAAGACTATTTCAGACACAAGTTTGTCCCGGTATTCGGCGACGATTTCCCGAAAAATATTGGCGTGGCCGGTGTATAAGGCATCACCAGTGTTGTCGTCTGCATAACAATGAATGTTATCAGTTTGCAACATATCATTGATATGCAGAAGAAATAGCGTTGGTGATAGCACGCAGCCTTGTGGAACACCAGCGTTAATAGGCTTGTAATCAGAGCATGCACCGTCTACTACGACCTTTATGCTCCGATTAGCAAGAAAACTAGTGATCCAATCGTACAATTTCTTGGGAAGCCTATAGGAAGGGACCTCCGAAAGAAGCGCTTTGTACCAGACCCGATCGAAGGCCTTCGCCGTATCCAAACTAACGGCCAATGCATCCCCCTTGGACTCTACTGCCTGGGTATGCGTAGGCATTTACGAAAGCGTTCCCGTGGCCCTGTCAATATGCGACGAAGGTGGAACACCATGGGGTTTTAGTTGGTGCGAGTCCGACATAACTCGTCCTTGCCCCCGCGAGGCGGGTGTGCGTAGGCATTTCATCATGTAAAAAAATGGTTAGATATAGACCAGATCCACCGCTGGGGCGGCGTGGCTAGTGCTTCTGAGTGCTCGTTTTTCCTGGCCCCATGGCCTTCGCGCGTCAGATATGGAGGCGTCTGTTGCGCACGTGAAATCAAATAATTATTGATACAGAAGAACTTATAATTGTAGAAGGACATAGAACAAACTGATAAGTTAGTGTTTTCTGTAACTTACGAAAATATTGTAATACTAGAAAGATGTATCGAGATAGAAGCCTATATAAAACAGAGTCAAATAAAGTTTATTATGAGTATTGCACTTATTTAATATACGAAATTTTTAACTATTATAAATGAATTCCCTTACCTGTATTACATAGTAGCCTCTCATCCTACCTAAAAATCTTATCCACTTGTGAAAGAGTTGAAAGCAATTTAACTCTCGTCATGCCTCGAAGTCGATGAACGTCGAACGTGAAATACCGAAAAAATAACGAAAGACCAAATTCTGCGACAATGAAGTAAGCCGGGAGATTCTACTTGGAACCTATCTCTTGACTATGGATGATAACTACAAGTTGAAAATCAAAGGATACGAACTGAAAAAACCCATATACCCCTCATGATAGTTACGAAGAAATGGCCTCCAATCCTCGGCGGCCCTGCTGTTCTTGGCTACGGTGGTGACCATGGCAACGGCGGGCAGGGGGCAGGAGGTGCTCAGAATCTCCGGTGGAGGTTCCGGTTGCCACATACGACGACTCGAGCTGGCAACATATAACGCACGCACCCTGAGGACTGACGAAAAGATCCTGGAGCTGGAAGAAGAGATAGACAAGTTGCACTGGAATATTATAGGATTATCCGAGGTCCGAAGAGGGAGAGAACACGATAATTCTCGAATCCGGCAACTTGTTCTATCACCAGGAGGGCGACTATGTGTCCCAAGAAGGTGTTGGATTTATCGTCCACAAGTCTCTCGTTAACAACGTTGTAAACGTTGTTCAGCTCGAATTACAAAACCGCTTTCAGTGCCTAGAAGATTGCAATGTAGTGGACGATATGAATGACAAGCTCGTGGAAAATGTTCATGCGGTCGGAGCTAACTCCTGCAAGACTCGCCGCAGAAGAACACAAAAACTCTCCGATCACACTCTTGATCTCGTGGCTGTTAGACGGGAGATGAGGCTGCAATCGTCAGCAGATTTAACAGGATATAGGCAACTGAACAGACAGATCTCCAAATGCATGTGACGGGACTTACGCAACTTTAATACTGCTCGTATTGAAGAAGCGATCGAGCGGAACCGGGGCTCCAGAGTCTTTGCCTGGTCTGTCTGCCTACTGTCAACGCTGAAGACTGAGTGTGGCAGCATCGTTTCCGGAGCATCTGCGATTTTGAGTGAGATTGAGAGGTTCTATGGCCAGCTGTACACATCATCGTTGGAGCCACACGCAAGTGTGAGTAATGATCCAAGAGCAAGTGTTATCCTACACTATTCCGATGATATCCCGACCGTCAGTCTGAGCGAGATTAGAATGGCTCTCCAGCACCTTATACGGCAGGGCCTCAGGTGAGGATGGAATTACAGCGGAGGTTCTGAAAGCGAGTGGCACACTGGTACTTAAAGTCCTTTAGAAGCTCTTCAATTTCGTCCTCCATGGTGGCACTACTCCGGAGGCGTGGAGCAGAAGTG
>DWHP01007517.1:0-10919 GCA_018247895.1 Parnassius honrathi
TGATAAGACCGCCTATTGTACATATGCTAATTTAGATTTAACTGTACTTGATGTTCAATTATTTTGGTGTACAATAAGGAGTAAATAAATAAAAAAATAAAAAATAAAATGCAGGTGCGTTATCACCCCTAAGGACTAAGATGGAATGCCTCGTTTCCAGTATGAATAAACAGGGGTCTCCGGTTTTCTACACTCACCATACGAAACACAGCATCAATAAGCTCCTATTTTACGCTGTTATTGTAAGAACGTGGTCTCTCCCGTCTTCCCCGGTCGAATCGACTAATTCGCGCTACATTAAAAATATAAAAATATATAGAATTATGCATCAAAAAGTAAATTTAATTAAGTTAATTTATATACCTAGTGTGTCTATTTTATTATTATATATTAAAATACACATAATGTAATAGTAACACACTATTTTGTTATTAAATAGTGTATTAGTAACACACTATATTAAGATATAAATTATATATTAAAATAGTAAATACTATTTTATTAAATGCCCTACAACTTAAAAAACTACCCACCTTGTTACTTCTTACTTCGTCTAGGAAAGTCGAAATTTTTACGAATTTCAGTCGCCATGAAGCATTACATTTACTATTGAGGTCAGGTTTAATAGGTATTAAAAGTCATCATCATAGCCAGGGTACTAACCCTAATCTTCTTTATTTAAATTTGGTAGTAGAAGTTACTTAACCATTAGGCGTTCTGTTGTCTCAAAATATCTCAAGCCGTGGTTCTTGGATTTCGTTCCGGTCGTATAGGACCGCTGTCCCATCGGACTTTTAGAGTGAGGAAAACAGAGACGCTCTCACAGAATACCAAACTAAAATAGCAGCTTAACGTTGCTGTGTGTCGTATGGTGGGTGTAGAGTACCGGAGACCCTTTTTACGGAAAGTAGGTATTCCATCTTAGTTTTCACAGACAAAAACGCATCTGCATTTTCATTCGTAATCGAGTAAAGATGTAGATGTCTTTGGGCCACAGCAACCACTTACCATTCGGTGGACTATATGCTCGTTTATCACCCTATCCATATATCTATATCCATATATCTATGTCCTATAAAAAAGGGAGTGCGCACATACGCTCGTGCACTTAAGCTTGCATTGCGAAGACTAGTTGCGAAGGTTAGTTTTTGTTGAGACTTGTTGCCGTGATTAAAATTCGGTCTGGAGGATATTATTATTATAACCTATCAGTCTCTTTGTTTTGCTATAAAAATAATTATAGCATAATAAATGCAAAAAATTGTAACGTTCATCAGTAGGTATCAATATTTATTTACTTTGAACCTTGATTGTTCGATCAATACAGGTTGGATATCGACTAGCTTACATAATTTAGATTTGAAAGCTGGCCTGTAATCTTTCAGGGAATTTCGTTTTTGTGTACTTCTTAAAATATGCTTATTATAAAGTGTGCGTAGGGTATAATGTTGTAGAACATACAACGTAGGTAATAACAACAATACAAAAATGGGTTTCAAAAGTTACATATATTTTTCCTTGTAGAATATATATTAAAAACAGTCCTATTCCATTTAACCCTTCATCGCTTAGGGGTCACAACGCCCACCATTAAATGGATACGTAACTCACTCAACCTACACGGTTAAATAATTTTAACAAGCGATGCTAATTTAACCTCCCTAAATATGAACGTCGGAAGGGGATTTTTTTACGTTTCTGTTCTATCTGCATAGATAGGGTTAATGGTCCTTCGAGCCCATCATAATGAGAGTCCTTTTGTTGATAACATACTAGTATCTCTTTGAATGATTATACAGTTAATTAAAGTCGTAATTATGATAAAAAATATGATATGGTCCATATTTCTATACTTAAATAAACGAAAACGTATATAGGGCACAAAGATTACTCAATCATAATATCGACGTCAAGATAATTAAAAAGCGTATTGAAGCGCGTTGGCGTAGAAATTATTGGCTTGTATCATCTCGCAGGTGTCGTAATAGGCGACAGGCGGAAAACAAAAATGTAGATAGGCAGAAGCATATTCCTTATAACAACTCAAAATAAAGAAAAACTACGGTTGTCGACACACGCGGACTATTGCAAATATCCACCCAAGGAAGAAATCTATTGATTTTTTTATATAACGAGGGTTCAAACAAACGAGTGCACAGATCAAGTGAACAAAAATAGGCCAAAGAGTTTACTTACCATCACGTGGCAGTAAGTAAATGATGTGGCTCATTGACTACTACATCTATCTATAATTAAGAATTAAATATGCAAATGCGTTATCTCTGCGGATTAAGATGGAATACTTCGCTTCCAGTGAGAAGAGTCTCCGGTTTTCTACACTCACCATACGGAACACAGCAGCATAAAGGTGAACCCACATTTGTCAGCACCGTACGCGCAGCACGCACAGTACGCACCGCATTTTAAAATTCGTTATTTGAAATCATATGAAACCTCGCACATTTCACTCACATTGTACGCGCAGTATTTTATAAAATTCGGTAGGTGTCCGAATATTGAATTAGACATGCTGATGACGTCATACAATGCGGCGCCCTCGGGGCGTGTCGATAGTCAGTGTTTCCTAATGTTGCCAAATAAGTGGACTTTCCACTGAAACTGGTAGTTTCGACTACCCTTCTAATTTTGAAGTATTGTTTAAAATGGCTTGTGTTTTTCTGGTGGTTCAGTAGAAATAAGGTTTCGATTAGTGGTAAGCTACTTACACGTTTCAAAATATATTTTTACTTAATTTTAGGTGTATTACTTTGTAGGCAACAATGAGTCGTCAGAATAGACATACGTTAAGCGATTCATCCATTAAATGCTAATATCTGAAAAATTGTTCATCATCTAATAAGTTTTTAAATAAATATAATATTTTCCATACAACTGCCTTTTTACAATAATATTGTGAATCCAGAATCTTCTTTTTCATCTAATTTCATTTTCTTCTTCCTCTGCTAATAAGCAAGCTTTTACAAAAATTTCTTCCACAGCGATCTGAGTGATTCCGGGCGATCATTTCCACACTAGTGGTAAAACCAATGTTTTGTGTACGGCGCGTACGGCGCATTCGTGCTAATGTGCGAGGCATTAGTAAATACGACGGGTATGGCACGTACGGTGCTGATATATGTGATAATGTGTGTTTACCTTTAAGCTGCTACTTTAGGCTGGTATTCTGTGAGAGTGTGGTTCTTCTCCATTTCACTTATTCGTGCTATTAACCATACTTTAGCAGCAGCGTGGCTCTACTACGTAAGAAAGGACAGTGGAAACCCATCAAGGCTGTAATTATGATAATAATGATGATAATTTCACTTTATATGTGTAAGTTAAAATAGGAGATATATTGATAATTCCTCAAAATGATTGAAATATATTTTTGAGAATTTCATCATATTATGATTTACGTTAAATGCAAGCAGAAGTTTATATTGCCTGTAAACTTTAGCCACATTATCTACTTCCCCGAGGATTTAAGTATACACAAAATAAATCAGGATGGCGGGAACTCGCTTTCCAACGTAGTAACAAGCTCAATTAATTAAACCTGGGCAGTTATATCGCACGTTTTCCATTAACACTTGCTTCGCTTGAAGTGCTAACGAATGTACTCGCAGAGCTTAACAAGACAATATTGTACATTGGGAATGCTCTCAACTAAAATATTCCACGGCAGCTGACAGATTCCACGATGGCTTATGACGTGACCTATCGCGTTAAATAAAGCTGTACTTTTAACGCTTATATATGCTGGAAAGCACTCCAAACGTCGGGAATTAAAAATAAAATAAATTAAACGCGATAAAATCCGTAAAAGTAAGTACTTTAATCAATGTGTAGTGTTCGCGTAAATATAAGAAATCATTCTCGCGTACCTATAAATTTACAGCGAGCGTTAACCATCTGAGCTACCACGGCACCCTCAATAAGAGATATCAGACATAAAATACCTAAACTGGTAACGAGCAGCAGAGTCAAACTTCTGGCACTGTCGCAGTGCCAGAAGTTTGACTCTGCTGCTCGTCAATCCGCATGCCAAGAGTGAGGACTAACGCAAGTCCCAGCTACAAAAGAGGCTTGTGTGCTTAACATACTGTGCCGTGTAGTAGTGGAGTAAGAATATCCGCAACTTCATATCATCCCGTGGATGTTATAAGAGGCAACAGAGCGAAACAAATCAGGAGATGGCGAGCAGCGTCTCCTTATAACGACTATGGCAAATATATCACTGTGAGACAATTTATGAGGGAAGCCTGTGATTAACAGTTGAATTTATTAGGCTGTACGGCGCTGAACATAAGGCTCTTTTATGTGAATAAAGTAAGGAAGGCTCAGGATAATCTACATTACGAAATTAACGACTGGTGAAAAAAACATTCCATTTTTGAACTTAGTGTTTTCCCTCTTTAGTCATTTTAGGGCCTTTATTTTCGTTTGTACACATAGAATACCATAATACACAATAGAATGGCTGTCAACCTTATTTTGTACGAGGTAAGGCGTCACTGGGAGCACACATACAAGCAATTACGTCGTATTATCCGTTAATCGCTTCTACAAACCCGATTCGCTGTGTTGACAAACGGATTTTAATACATATTTATTTCTAAATAGCGTGCAATTTGGCATTTTCTAAATAATTTGCATGCGAAATTCGGAAACGATTGTAATGTCAAAACACATGTCGTGTTGACGTTTATATGTGTGAATTGACGTGTTAGTGGCATTTTAGCGGCTACACGGGCTCCGCCCTATCCTCCGTTCTATTATGTATGTATTCTATGGTTGCGCATTATTAAAAATATAGTGTACGCTACATACGGCTTAAGTTCGTTATTAGACTTAACATGTTAAAACAAGCTCAATGCTTAAAACGGTAATTTGAAACCTGACTGTGTAAAACAGTTCATGAAAAGGAGTATATTTTATACTCTATGTCATTTCTACGACTAAGACGAAACTAACGACATCTAATATGTAAAAATTCGTGAAGCCGTTAAGGCTACAGAGCATGCCAAAGAAATAGACAGACGTATGTAAATACACTCTATAATATATAAATAACACGGGTAAAAATATATTTTATCAAAGTCTGTAATAAAAACATTAAGTCGCGTGTCTGATTATCTACCAGACAGGGATAAGAATTTGCCTATTATCCGTTTAAAAACTAGATTATAGTAGACGAGGCCATCACTTCACACGTTACGTGAAAATATATTACAAAATAATAAAAACGCTGACTTCTTTAATTAACAACATTTAAGAAATCCTCTCGACCCACGTCTACTCAACGCGACCCTTCCGTTTTCAATATCAATCAATATCAATACAGAAATCCAAGTGTTCCAACAAAGCGATATATCGTTTTTTCGTCCCGTAATCTTGTTTCGATGTTGTTTGTAGCTGCACAGAGAAATATGAAATTGAATTAAGGAAGCTTTTTATCTCTGTCACCAATGTTTACTCTTAAAATGAATTGTACTGTAACTTAGTAATAACTGTGAAAACGCTCGGAATAAAGTAATCGGTACTTGTCTCTTAGTGCTCGCTGTTGCAATATTTATTACCTGTGCTGCACTAAATAATGAATGATGTCCACTAGACTTAAATTCGGTCACGGCGGCCAGTCTCCATGGAGCATGTACAGGACAGAATTATTGTACCCGAGCGCAAGCACAGGTCACTCTCGGACATGAAGGGAGGCCTTTGCTCAACCGTGGGACAAATATAGGTTATAACGTTACTTTCAATTTTTTACAGGTACACTCTATATTCCCTCACTCTCATAGTCCGATGAAAGGGCAATACAACACGACCGGAGAGAGATTAGGTGCAGCACTAACTGCCTTATCTGTATTATTGAGGAGGGTAGCCAGATGGTCGGGATTCGTCTGAATTCTCCCGACGTTTTAAATGATCTCCAGACTCCCGATAAAACTTAAAATCCCAAAACGAACAGCTTGTCTTCACATCGCACCTGCGTTTGATTTAATAACTGCTGAGTTAATAATTAGACTGAATTTTGAAGTAAATTGTTTCAATTTGAAATCTTTTCTGAATACTAATAAAAGTCCAGAATTGGTGGACTCTGAAGTCCAATGCCAAATACATGTGGCATACTAAACATTAAGTGATCTTAAATTAGTTATGTGTCAACAATGTTAAGTCTTTTTGTAGTCTATTCATTAAAAAAAATATTTTTCATGTTTATTTATAATATTTGTTTCTTCCGACTACAACCCCAAAATCCCGACATTTTAAATTTTGTCCAGATACTTTGGTCTTCCGATCTGGCGTTCCTTATTACGAGGCACGGGGTGAAACACCACCAACTTCCTGACCCACGGCTGCTTTGCGAATTTCGTGACAGAAAAACTCATTTACTGATATTTTGGCCCGACCCGGGATTCGATTCCCCTCACTTTCAGCAGTCACTAGGCCAACGAGGTAGGTAATATATAAACAGTCTTTATGTATGTGTGTAAGTAACGTACATCTAATCTCCGTGGAATAGTGCTATTTCACTGATAGCTGCATCTAAGCTAAGTTTTATGGCTTCGTTTATTGCCTTCACAATTCTGAACCATAAAGGGTTTTACAATCACTTTGAAGATAAAGAATAAAGCTCGTAAGCAGTAATGAAAGAACATTAACTTCAAGCTGATGAAGATAGACCGGTAGAGCATTAGTTAGCGATTATATTTATTAATAAAAAAATGGGTGTGATGCTACGCCCAATTACAACTTAGCAGTTACAACTTAAATTGAATTAAATTGAATTTGTTGGTATGCAAAGTATACCAATAAATTTAAAAAAAAATATATTTTAATGTTAGTAATATTTTATTATTATAGCTTATGAAGGTCGGCTTATAATAACACTTTCCAAATAGGAAGTTACAAAAGACTGCCAGAACTACACTAAAACTTCAATATCGATGGAATGGTGATAGAATATCTAAAAATGGCTTTTTCTTACAAAAAAAAATCGTATAACTAATGTTTGAGGGGCGTAAAAATACTTCATTGTACAATAATATGTTATATTATAACTGTTATGGTCAGCGAAATCCAAACAATAACACAAAAACACATACACAATCGAGAGCCGATTATTAAAACAAGACCGGAACATCTAGTCCTGACCGAAAATCAAGTAATAACACAACACTATTGCATTTAAGGGGGCACTATTCATTGAATAAAACTAATTTAACGGATTATATCGCATTTAACATACGTTATTTTAACTACCGACGATGTTTCAAGTGTTTTGCACTCACATTTCTATAACACTATAGGTACTTGTTATGCATCGTGCACACGGAACAGGGATGCGGGTATACATACATACACAGATAATTTGATTCAGTCTATGTCACCGTAAATAAATAAGCAAGTTGCTACGTCCTGATTTTGCCATTCATGCAATGAATCGACCAATTTAGCTTTGAGCCCTGTCTGACCTTTCCGATTGTATGCGAGAACTTTTGTGTGCTACGTCTGTGAAAGGTTTCTGACTTTCGCACTGTAAAGTATTTAGAAATATATATGTGTGTATACATACCCATTTATTTTTATTTAATAAATTATTTCAAATATCTTGATTTATTCTAGTGTCTGATATACATATAAACATATCATCCATAGAGCCATACCGATGCATCGGCTCGACCAGAAAGTACCACGCGTGCACAGAATTCATTCATTTATTCATTATTTCACTTCCCAACATAGGACTCCCTCTTAAATCACCTCACTAAATATTCCCCATATTTGTCATAGTTGCCAATCACGGCCAGTGGTTTGGCAATGACGGTTGTTTTTATTATTTTTAATTTTTAACAGGAAGTTACTGCTACCTATCCTTTATTTAAATTTCCTCTGTCGTTTATTACGACACTCACGGAATAATATGAGGCGGCGTACGGGAATAGACTATAATAATCGAATAGAAGCATAAGCATGCCGTTTCATAAGGTGAAAATAACTGGACACCGTTTTTTTGTAAATATTTTTTTTTATAAATCTGTAGCGTACGGTCCCACTGATGGCAATTGGCTAATAAAATTCTTTACTAATACCAAGGCATTTCATTTTGATTCTCAGAAGGTCCATCGTATCTGCATTATGATTCTTGATCGAGGATAGATGTAGGTACTGATGAGCCACAGCAACCACTTACCATCAGATGGGGTGTGTGCTCGTTTATCAATCTTGCTTCTCCAAAAAAAGAAATGTAAACATATTATTGTTTTTATTAACTATAAATCTGAATTGGGATTATACCGAAAATAAATCAGATCCTTATAAGAAATTTACCGCAAAGTACATAGTAAACCTTTTAATTAACGTAATAAAGTTTATTTTCATTTACCATTAATAACAAGAACTTCCATTTTGGACGATCGGCGTTCAAAAGAAATAGACAATACAACAACCATATTTCGATCACGCGCGGAGCACTTCCACTAAGTATATTAACCGCTTTTATTGCTCTCGTAAAACACCCCCACTCTCCTCACCCCCCACATTATAACAGCGACCCCTAAAAAGGAAGGTGCTTGGCAATAAAATTACACGAATCACGAACATTGGCTTTCACTACTGGCTTTCTTTAGCTTTGATAAAGTTAGAGTATATTAAAAAATACTAACCCCTAGCTTGTACAATTACATGCCGTGTTATTACAATTTCAAAAAAAGTTATCCAAATTCTGGAAAAAGTAGAAGTTTGTAGGCGCAAGGTCTGATGAGTACGGCGTATAACGGAGAGTTTCGGACATGACTTATGAGAAAATTACTATCACTCTAAGTCAGGAAATGCGGAGAATCAATTTATTTTAAAACGTCAGAAAATGGAACAAAAATATGGCCATGACGTGAAGCTTTTAAATTAAATGTATTAACAATATACATATTCTGATATTAGGTATATATAAAATAGTTTGAGCAAAGCTGGCGGGCTCGATAGTATCTAATAAAAAGGTCAAAAATATAACAACATGTATAAAAATTAAATTTTATATAAAAATGTTAATATTTTGGTTAGGCACTAAACCCAATATTATCATCCTACATACCACAAATTATACATATATGAGACGATTACTAACGTAGTTATATCTACCCCACAACATCAGAGTCCGGAAAGCTTACATAATGGTGGTGGTAACGAATGTTTAGTGCGTCATTACCAATTACGCCTCTCCTTAATTATTGCATAGTACACGCTCTCATTAGTGAGTTCAGAGTAAACACTTCTTACAAGATTATTCCCATTATCCGTTATTATAGGAGAATAATTAATGAAAATGTGTTGCCTGGAAGAGACTAATTTGTCAACAAAAGTTACACGGAAGGTATTATTATTAAATAATAACTACTTATAACAGCTGTTACAATTTAATTAATTCACCACACGCGTAGTTTCCTTTATCTCTTCCATTTTTGCCATAGTTTCCTCGTTATGTTTGCGTTTTGGCACCTGGAGATTTTTATAATATTGATTTTTATGTTATTATTAGGAAAGACGAGCTACCCACCCCCTATTACATTCCTGTTTCTATTTTCATTTTACCCCATACATAGTAGTTATAAAGAGCCGTGTTAGTTTGGCGGATGCGAGCCTTATATTTCATAGTACTCAAGCAAACCGAGTTCGATCTCCGCCTGCACCGAGGAATAAGTTAATCGTAATTTTGAGTGTTTATTTATCACGTGCTAGGCGGTGATGAAAAATATCAAGGAAAAAATAAATAGGAGCATAACAAGGAAATAATCATATACCAATCCGTGTGATGCCGGCGTGAGAGTATGGATACACCATATTTTGAGCCGTGGATGTCGAAAGAGGCAACTATGGGATATGCGAAAAAGATGTTTTGTCTTCCGATAGATGGCGGTGTCCATTTCATCCATCTTCATGCCTATCATTTCAACGTATAAAATACCCGGGAACCAGACGTCAGGTATTAAAATAGTGCCGTCTGCCAAACATGACTTTTAACGCAAATTATTACGTGCTAATTATAAAGAAAAAGAAATTGCAAAATTAAATTTAAAGCCCAAAATAATTGATTACTATTTCATACATAATTTACATTTCGCTGTGATTCGAACCTAGGAACTACGGCCCCGTACATCGATCTCCGAGCTAGTCGATCGTGAGCATAAAAATAAATAAGCATTAGTAGCAAACACACATTGACACCTATTGCTCGGACGATAGTAAAATTCGCGTGGTAACGGTATCAAATAACATCGCCTCTAACGCAATAAAACCCATAATACCTGATCACGTGTAATACCAGATGGGAATTGGGCCAAATAGAGGCGTTAGAGGAGCGGCTCTTCGATATATTACGTGGTTTTACGATTGTCGTAAACGGGCGGACGGTATCGATAGTATTTTTGTGTCTACTAGCACAGCCCTAGTCGCTATGTTATGTATAGGTTTAAGTAAGGTCTCGGTTCGGAATTGAATGTAAGATATTTTGAGATATGATACTGTCGACTTTAGATGTAAATAAAATGAAATAATTTGGAACACTTCACTTATTTTGTAGCACGAGTGGGTCGGCTCATCCTCTGAAAGACCGGTCCCTCGCAGAGTAACGGCGTAAAATATCAGCTTAATCCTGCTGAGATTCGTATGGTGGGTGTGGAGAACCGGAGACCCTTTTTACTGAGAACGAGGCAGTTCATTTTGGTCTTCAGGGCTGACAACACATTTGTATATTATATGTGGACAGAAGCGTGGTAGCTCAGATGGTTAACAATCGCTGTAAATATAACAGAACGCGAGTAACCCGGGTTCGATCCCCGCCGACACCAATGAAACTGTTAATTGCAATTTTAAGTGCTGATTTACCACGTGCTCGGCGGTGAAGGAAAACATCGTGAGGA
>DWHP01007518.1:0-10919 GCA_018247895.1 Parnassius honrathi
AAATAAAAAAATGACTTTCAATAAGTATTTGTAATAATCTATGTTGAATAAAAATCATTCATTTCATTTCATTCACTCTATAGATTGCCTATAGGGGAGGCCAATGTTCGGCATCGGACTTTAAATAGGTTGTAACGGTAGCGGTATATACAGAGAAAGCTGTTTAATAAACTTGCTTGTTAGTTCGCTCGTTAACAGTACTACGTTAAAGTAAGAGTTCGTTTGCTTATTTGGCTTCATGCCTCCGCTTGAACAATTTATAACTTTAAACGGTTGTGGCTCTAGCGAGCTAGGCAATTATATTTTTTTTAATTAAAAATAAATTTCATCCATTTTTCACACTTATTTGGAAACCATAAAACGCGAGATTCGTATTTTAATTAAAATAATAACTGAAATATACGACATTTTTTTTTTTCAATTTCATTTGATGTTTCCTCTTATGTAAGCCTATTCTAATATAAGATATTCCAATAATATTGTTTATTTTGATATTTTTTTTTTTCAATTACATTCGATGTTTCCTCTTATGTAAGCCGATTCTAATACAAGCTATTCCAATAAAATTGCCTATTTTGAAAGTTTTTATTAAAAACGTTAAAGCACTGGTTATTTCTTCTGGGAATCCGAACATGTTATGTTATGGAACAAAATTAATTTTACGGATTTTATCACGTTTTTAATTTCCGACGTTTAGGGCAACCCATGGTCTCGGGGAGGACTGAGGACTGAGGGACCTTCAACTTTTAAATTATTAAATTTCGGTCCAATCTATATACAAAGAGCTTTCATGAAGTTGAAGTCTTGTAGTAGAATGCTTGGGTTTGAATTTAATTTTATCAATTATGGGATCCCGAGCAGATGGTAGAAAACGGCCAATCTTCTTTAATGAAATTTGGATGTTTTTTATTTCATTTCCCTTCCTTTCCCTTGGTAGGGATCTCTTGTAACGTAGGAAAGCTATCTGGTTTATTCTCTTGTAGGCCCGACGGTGTGAGTGCATTGTAGCTGCTACAATGCACGCATACCGTCGGGCACCGCATGGCAGGGTCGCCATGTAACGTAGGAAAGGAGTCAATGAAGCAGACGTGTTGTTGATACTGGAACTTTAATTAGATTGCTCAATTATTCTACCTTAACACTAATATATATATTTAGGATGGGGCTAAACTACACTCTGTTTTCTGCAAGGATGAGTGGTCTATCAAATCTGATATAATGGTTGAGACATTCCTGAATTTCCTGGCATACTGCAGACTTCCCAGGTCGTCGGTTTCAGTGTAACATCACTAATATATTCTTTTTCGTGAAAATTTGAAAAGTTGAAATTGATCGCAATAAAATCCATAAAATCGGTTTTATTCCACGTGTAGTAAATACAACAAATCATAATGTTATATAAATCTCTTTTATATCATATACGAGCTTAACAAAAATAATTTACATGTGGACAAACATTGAGAGCAATTTATTTGGCCATACAAATACATATTGCTCGCGGAAATCGAACCCGCAGTCAGCAGTGCCGCAATTATTACACGTGATTTATACGTGGTAGAGCCACGCTGCAGCTATATTATGGTTGTAGCACGAATGGCTCGGCTCGACCCGGGAAGGACCGCGCTCTCACAGAATACGAGCGTAAAATAGCAGCTTAATATTGCTGTGGTTCGTATGATGAGTGTAGAGATCCGGAGACCCTTTTTTACTGGAAACAAGGCATTTCATCTTAGTCCTCAGGTGTGATAACGCATCTGCGTTTTGATTCTCAATCGAGGATAAATTTAGATGTCTGTGGGCCACAGCACCCACTTACCATTATGTGGACTGTGTGCTCTTTTGTCACTCTTATTCTGTAAAAAAAATCAGTAACTAAACGTTTAGCTACAGTGCTATCGGGCAGATCTGGCTGTAGCTTAGGAAGAGAAAAACAAACATTAATTTGTCTATATGTAAGCTCTCTACACAGCCGTTACAGCCTACTAAAAATTCACTGCTGAACATATGCAAAATAAATAAAGTGTGGCAACTATGGCAAACGTGTATATATATATATACTATAATCTATGTATTTGCCATAGTTGCCACGCATGGCAGGTGAGTTGTCAACCGCAGTTTTTATTTCATTGTAGTTATTGGGAAGACGCTGCTACCCATCCCCTAGTTTGTTTCAATCCGTCGTCTCTTGCGACTACCTCGGGAAGCTAGTCGATATGCTCACACCTGCATATTAGACCTTAAAAAATAAATCATTTTATAAAAAATTAACAAATAGACAAGTGAAGTGTTAAGACGAAAATATTCTTAAATGTAATAATTGATTCCATAAATAAGCTATGTAAAATATATATATGTAATGGAAAAACATAATTTTTAGGTCATGTTGAGAATAAATTTTATAAAATGTTTTGTATTTATGTCTTACAACAAATAAATAAAATCATACGGTTCAAGCTTTTGCGACTGCCTTAGTTAGTACCTACCAAGACATCTTCGTGATTGAACTTACGCCGTTTTTTCTAAAACCTTACCTTAGTGCTTTTTTGTTTAACTATTACCGGGAGTGAGGTAACGTTTTCATACCTACAGACCGTACTACATGATGACCTTAAGTCCGTTACAAGAGTAATACAAAGCATAGTTAACAGAGGTAATTGTTGTGTATAGAATATACTCACAATACAACGCTTGGCGGTAGGAGTTTTTTCTGGTTAGGAGTCTATCTGGTCCTAACAAAGTAGACTTCCAAGCAGCTGGTCCTAACCTGCTGGTAACTATATACCTATTTATACCAGGCAGGAGTGCGTGCACTGCTGTGTTCCGGTCTGAAAAATATCGGGAGTTAGTATAATTATAGGCTGTGAGAAATCCCATTTTAATCCTCAGTCTCATAAGCGACAACGCATCTGCCTGCGTACAGCCTTCTTTATTAGAAGCTGATTGTAGGTGCCTCTGGGCTGCAGTGGTTAAATAAACTAGACAGCGTAGGTATTCGTGGTAAACAGCTTTAACTCATTGCGAACTGTTTATAAAATCGATGTCAATACTTAGAATTTGAAAGGTTATTAGCTCTGAACAAAAAATTTTCCTCAAGGCAGTATATTAGGGCCAAAACTATTTTAATGTATATCAATGACCTTTCTAATTTCGAACTAAACTCAGGTAAAATAATATCGAACGCAGATGATATCGTGCTCCGCTTTTCCGCAAACACAGTAGACAAGGTCTATTTATGTGCAGTATACATTTAGGTAGATTGTTCTCCAGCAATTACTACTTTTGTTTAAATAATTACTAGCATTTTAAATATTTTGTCTCATTAGTTTTATAATATAAAAAACTATTTTTTCTATACAACACTAAACATAAAGGCTGTTGTGAAAAAAATTAATTACAAAGTCAACTCTATAAACGTCTTTCACATATGAAAAAATATGTTTAATACAGTACTTTTCAAGTCAAATATCAAACAAATGGTAATTAAATAGTTGAAGCTGCTTTCTACACGACATGCAATTTTATACTCAGTAACTAGAGCGTGTAATTTACCGGAGTCCTCGACAAAATCAATATTTACTATATTATTTGATCTAAGACACAAACAAACGATATTGTATAGGCCGTGGTTGAACACAAATATTACATTGCGAAGCCTTTGGCAGTTCGCTGAAATTCTTTGACCTCAATTCGTCTACAATTATATCCCACAGCTGGGCACCGGTCATATCTTATTTCTGAGACGGTTTGATGGTAAGGAAATGTCCACCACGTTTCCTCAATGTGTGGTGACGTGTAACATGTAGGTTTCCTCTCCTTGTCACCATCGAGCACGTAATAAATCAGCACTTCAAATTACAATTAATAATTTCATTCGGCGGCTATCCCGGATTGCTCGCGTAATGTAAAATTAACTACTCCCTTACAATTGAGAGAAGGGTTCGTAGCTCCAGGGACTTTGCAGTTTTAACGAGATTTCGAGAAATACAAACCTAACAGTCACGAATCAGAACATAGAACAGTTGATTCTAGGAGAACTCCTAAAACCAACATTGATTTACTAGAACCAAAACACGTTTTTAATGAACCTACTTTTCTTAAACGGCTAACTGAAGTAAATATAGGAAATTTTAAAAACGTTATTATCACCGTTACGTTTTAAAAAATGTTATATTTTTAACTAAATAACAGCAATAAATAATAAAACATTACCAAAGAAAGATTAAGAAAAAAAACACGTTTCTGACAATTTTCCTTTAATATTTACCTAGCTATCACCAATATTTTGCGACTGCTGATCGCAACTGTTGATCATGTGATCCCGGGTTCGAATCCTGATCAGACTAAAACAGTTAGTAAAGTTTAAGGAACCATCTAAAAATCTTTCGTAGCAGCCCGGATTCAGGAAGTTGGCGGTGTTTTACCCCCGTGCCCCGAAAATCACAAATAGGCGTTGGTCTTGTCCCTAATCTCATACCGTTCGTGTCGAATTGCCGTCCCATTGGACTAAGAGATTGAGGAAGTAAAGAGTGTTCATCTATGCTGGCAGGTACTCCATTGGCATAAACACGGGTTTTTGCCGCCCAAGACTGCGAGAACGATAAATGACGATTTTTTTGAGATTTTATTGGCATAATTTTAATTTTACCCAAGCGTCCGCCCCCTAAAATCTGTCATTCATGGCCAAGGCGAGGGTCTTGCTGTTTTTGTTGAGACTAGCTGCCGTAACCGAAATTCAGTCTGTTGTGTCCTTTATAAATTCTACGAATATGTAGAAGGCAAAATTCGAAATTGCGTTGTTATGACTGTTTCGTTAGTAAGTGTTCATTACAGCCTATTAAAGTCCACTGCTGAAAATTGGCCTCCTCCATAGATCACCTCATAAGGAGGTTATTTGCCATAGTTCTAACACTTGGCAAGCAGGTTGGCACCCGCAGTCGTCATTTGGAAGACACTGCTGCCCATCTCCTGATTTGTTTCCCTCTTACGACACCCACGCGATAATATGGAGTAATGGATATTTTTTCACCGCCCCTACACGGTAGTAGTAAGTACTATATGAGTAAAAATCACAGTTCATCTCGTTTAACAAAACATTCAAGATTTCTTATATCTTACCCGAACACTACACTTTAAATAAAACTAATTTTACGGATTTTATCGCGTTTAATTTGCTTAATTTTAATACCCGACATTTTGAGTGCTTTTCAGAACCCACCAATACCAATACTAATACCAATATTTTACAATACCTGTACCAATAATTTACTACTGGCGATTTTTCCGGACCGATACGACCCGGGGACCTTCAAGAAAAGAGCTTACTCCTTTCTAATGAGCCGGCAACGCACCTGCGATTCCCCTGGTGTTACGGTTGTTCATGGGCTGCAGTAGTCACTTAACATCAGGTGAACCGTATGCTCGTTTGCCCACTTTTCATTTTCAAAAAAAAACCATGGTCACGGGGGACTGAGGTGATTCACGACCCGCTAAATGAGGCAAGTAAAAAGTTGTTACTAACGGTAATTCAGCCAAAAGGTACTGTTCTACGTTTCATAAATAAAACCATAGACAATCCAGTAGTAGTAGTCTAGAAAATAAACATGAAATAACTAAATACAATGAATGAAAAAACATGTAAATAAATTAAAAAACACATAAATCAAATGTTCAACATAAATGTCAACGTAAGAACGGAACGCAACCGTTGACCACAGACACGAATAACAAACAACGCGCGGTTTATTACATTTCAAAACAAACTCTGGACTACTCGACAATAAAAGTACCATCGGTATGAATTTCGCCATAACCCCATAATCCCGTATGAAGACATTATCTGTACTGTTCAGGATTGTCTATATGTATGTAAAACAATATTGGTAATGAAGATTTAGAGGACATACATCAAGACATTTTTTGTCTATTCTACCTCGAAGTTCAGCGCCAAAACTAAATCACCCCATAGATAAATGTAATGTGTTGAAAAACTTACGTAATAAACCATAGCGCACGATTCTCTGCACAGATAAAAGTAATGCAACGTTTATAATGGATATGTCGGATTTCAATGGATTTAGGAATACAAACCGGATTTAGCAATAAAAACTATACAGAAAGGTCAAAACAGACCCTACAACTAATAAGCTTAAAACAACCACCGAAGATGTATGGATAATTCATTGATAATCATTATCAAAACTACACAAACCTAACGCTCCTGGCTCAACACTTAGATACTATCACCACTCAGAAGACAAACAAGAGCACGCACTAAGGATTCACACCGTTAGTCATTGAAATAAAATACCTGTATCTTACTGAAAATGAAAAAATGGTCAGTTTTGATGTTGTCCCTATTTACATGCTTACCTGTTAAAGAATACATTTAAATTGTTACTAGGAAACTAGAGGAAAACAACATGCCAGCTGGATATCAATATTACTTAAACATTGTCTTACATAAAGCTATGCACTGTGGAAGAAGGAGTTTTACAAGCAAGTAGATGGCGTAGCGATAGGCTCACCTGTATATCCCATTGTCGCCGATATATTCACGGAGGTCTTTGAGGAAAAAACCCTCCTTACACCTGTAACTTCAAGGTTCTACAAGCGGTACGTAGACGATACTTTCACAACTTTACCTTCTCACAAAGCATTTTTAGAACGTCTTAATTCCATAAACTCTAAAATTAATATACTATGGAGTTGAGGTAAATAATTCCTTAGCCTTACCCTAGATGTGTTAGCTATCCGAAATCCTAACAATACCATAGGTATACATAACAAACGCATAGTGAATCTCACCATCTTCCTTCACAGTTGGCTACCGTGGACAAATTTTGTTACAGAGAGCAAGAGAACCTGGCTGCCGAGCTTTAGCACGTCAAGCACGTTCTGCACGACAACAAGCTTCGGGTGCCGCGCCTTCGTCACAGTCACCGAGTGAAGCTAGCCATAGTCGAGCGAGTGCCTGCTGTACTATCATATATCAGAGGTGTCACAGACAAGATTAGCTACATCTTGAAGCGAGCTTCTATTGGAACATTCTACAAGTCGCCGAAGAATATTAGTCATTTCTTACCATCCGTCAAATATCATATTCCTCTACAAGATTGTACAAGAGAGTACAAACTAGATTGTGAATGTGGTCTCTTATATATAGGGCAAACAAAAATATCAATTGAAACCCGCGTAAAAGAACACATGGCTGACGTGAAACACCAACACTGCGGAAAGTTGTTAAAACAGTTTGTGATCATAATATCCTAGACAGCCCCTGCCATAACATCAAATTTGATAAACCAGAAATCCTGGTGGAGGAACATCGATTCCTGAAAAAGATGATACGTGAGGCTATTTGAAATAAAAAAATATCCCAATTTTATCAACAGAGCAGGAGGCTGGGTATTACCGCCTGCTTGGAATCCTGTAATTAATAAAATTAAGACTAAACCCAAGCATACCACTGCAAGACTTCCAGACACAGTAAGTTCATTCTGCGTAGATTAGACCAGATAAAATAATTAAAAAGCTGAGGGTACTATGGGCTAACTCTAAGGTTAGGTATTAAAATTAAGCAAATTAAACGCAATAAAATCCGTAAATTAGGTTTATTCAAATCATTCAAGGCTTTGTTCCTAGTGGTCAGAAATGGCAGGGTTAATGCGAAGAGATTTATATCGATAAAGGAAGCTGCGAGATGTTTTACTTTTTTATAGTGGAAAAAATGACAAGCGAGCACACACATGGCCCAAGGACAACTACCTAACTGAATCTTCAATTGAAATTCAATTCAATCATCTATGAGCTTTGAGATAAAATGATTAACATTACCAGTAAAAAGGGTCTCCGGTTCTCGTCAATGTACCATAGGAACAATAAGCAAGATTATTCTGTACTATCGTGGTCCTTTCTCCGCCAAGCCGATGTATGTGTATTTCTGTGCTAATATGGCCACTATGTCTCTATAAAAAAGATGAAACTTATGGTCCTCAGGGTGTTGCGGGAAAATGACCTCATTCATAACTAACGTAAAATTGACTTTTTTATAAAACTATCGTGATCAACGAACTTAAAATCCACCTGATCGTGAGTGGCTACTACGGGCCACGGACATCTGCCGGCAACTTTAGACAGGAATGGCTATTAGATAGTCATCATACATCTTGTCAAAGTATACTTCGCTACAGTATTCCCTCATCAGTCACAAATCAGTCAATGATTAACTCGCGTAACACAGCGATTATAGAAAACTAATAATAAATTATTTTTAAAGAATAAAGGTAACAATCGAACACACTGCCCAACCGATGGTAAGTGGATTCTGTGGAAATAGTTATTTTGTACCAATTCTGGATCACTCCTCAGCCCTCATCCGCTAACGATAAGTAGACGAATATTTAAAAGATATGAGGTTTTGGCATGCTCTAATCACGAATCTGCGGTCCGTTTTTGCGTAGGATGTGCGGTTTCGGAGATGTGCAGATCAATTAACTAATATGTAATTGATATCCGGTGGGCCTGCATCCTCATTAGCGTTCTATTGTCGTTCAGCCTTTCCTCTTATCTATTGTTCCTTGAACACCGTCATTGCCGCTCTTGTCTATTACTCGTTATACACCCTGCTTATGAGTGCTGTTGTATTATAGTTCTTTGTTCATAACTACCACGAAATTTCAACAGTCGTATCACGGACGTCTATCAGAGCCGTTGATGGGTTTAAAGGAATTCAGAGACGTAGCACCATTATTTGTAATTGATTGTTCAAGACAACACGAAACTTTAAAAGGTTCGAATTGTATGAGATTTGAAATCGAAACAGACCAAGAAATACCAGATAATACAACCGCTTATTGCTTTATTTTAAACCATTGTATATTCAAGTACAAATCACTAAGTAATATCGTTAAGAAAATTTCATAAATATCAACACAATAATCGTAGTTCTTCAAGGATTCAAAAATAGCAAAAATGAATTTATAGTAGAAGAATTTGCTATAGCCATTCTAAAGGACACAAAAATATTCCCAATTAAACCTCTTTACCCATTCACTTTACTGTCTCTTGAAGAGAAAAAACAAATTGTCTGGATTGAAAAGCACAGAGGGTATCGATGGAGTGAGGGCTTTGTTGATTATAGAGAATTTCGTGGAACTATCAATACATATTTGAAAGATAAAAGAATTTTTTAAAAGATGTGAAAAAATTAAATTGGTACAAGATCTTTGTGATGAAAATAATACTATCTTAATAAAACTAACTACATAACTGCTTTACTCATAAGAAAATCTGCGCGTTAAAAGATGTTTTACGTATTAAGAAATGGTGTTTTGAAAACAAAGTGATAGTTAGTCATGGATTCGACCCCACACAGAGTGATACAAGTACATGCATAAATGCTATCGCTGACTTTGCACCCTGTGTGTGGCCTATATCGCGTCACTTGAGTAAGCAAATGTAAGAACGTCTGCATGAAAGATGTATTAGGATAAGTTTGCCATTGTTGAAGTACATGAGCTTCTGTACGGACATCTCTTAGTTTTACTTTAGTTTTTAAAAACGCCTCCACCGCTCCCGTTAATTTGACTAGATAGATAGATGGATGATTATTTCTATATTCCGTACACAAAAACACAAAATAAGTGACCAAAATAATCCAAAGTTAAAAGGTAGTATAATGGCAGGTCTTATCACTAAAAGGGTTTTTGTAATTTGATTGTTATAGTGAAATTGTAGAAATTGTACAAAATTAAACGCCAATTTGTGAAGTTTTAAAGATTTAAAGTTTGGTTTTTATTTATATCTGTTGATATTTATATTTATATAGAGTGAAGTGAATAAAGTAAACAAAATATTGTCGAAGTGTTTAATAACGACGTTGTTTAATAAATGACTATTATTCACCAAATGAATAATTTAACATAAGTTATATTTCTTTTAGTTAATACTAGCGATCCGATGATTTCTGGATCCCGACAACAGTGCCACCTGCCGGCTCCAATATAGTGTTTAAATCATCCAGAAATCTACTCAAATACACACGAAAAAATTCATCAAAATCGATCAAACCATTTTCGATTTTTAGCGAGACTAACGCACAACAAGTAATTTATGTAATTTTAACAAACCAATATAAATACATATATGGGTTCATTTGCTTCCTTTTCCTGTTATGTATATTTTAAGATAAACGTTTTCCAGGAGTAAACTTCCGTCACGCGTCGGAGCTGACACGCACAATTTTTTTTAACTTTTTGTTTTCGAAATGTTTTGATTACATTACTTCTATCTTTTCTTTTAAGGTTTACCGACGCCATTCATAATAATATTGAAGCTTATATTTATAATGACTATATTTTTGTTCAAATCATCACGTGGAGTCGTAAGAGGCGACAATGGGCAATTTCAATAAGGCTTTTGACATTTTTGGTCTACTCTTTTCGTTTATTCGACGAAAAAGTTGCCTAAAAGCTGTATAAAAAGTGCCAAGTGTGTCGCTACAGTGTTCTTTTAGGAGCTGATGGATAGAAATTTTAGATATTATTTTAAATTTCTTAAAATACAAACGGTGTACCTCAAGGTGTTATATTAGGTCCTTCCCCATTCTTTCTGTACAGAGATGCATCTGGGCAATGGCGTTACCGGTTCGCGTTTGACGTAAACGCGCGTGACGCGAGTGGGCAGACAGCGTTGTACGTGGCCTGTACGCTTGGTAATGTGGCCGTGGTTGATGCACTGCTGGCGTTCTCTCTGCCCAAAGAGAGAGTGCCACAAGATCAGGTTGGTTACTCTAAACAGATGAGAAATGTAACGGTTTAAAAATAATTGAATTACCTTTTTATTTTTTATTTTTGATTCCCGACATTCGGGTGCTTTGAAGCACTCGTCGTCACGGGAGGGAGGTGGTTTGAAGTAATTGA
>DWHP01007519.1:0-10919 GCA_018247895.1 Parnassius honrathi
CTGGTTTATGAGAACTTAGATATGATTATTTACTATGCCTTAAAAATAATTCCGTGAACTTATTCGTAAGAATATTGCGGTGTCATGGAGAAATGTAAATAATTAGAGCCTACTTTGCAATTTTTTTCTATCGAGAAAATTACATAATATCGTGTTTTCCTTCTATGTAATCCAAGGTCCATATAGTCAAAAATCACATACCAAATTTTGGTTTGTAATCTATGAAACTTAAAAACATGTTAAATAGAAAAACTAAATTTTCGAGGTATCTAATAAGTGCTGATTTACGTGACGGAAAACGTCGAGAGGAAACCTGCATGCGTGGCAGACACTTTCATGCTCTAAAACCCTCTCTGAAATGAGGTGAGGCCTGTGCCCAGCAGTGGGAGGTATATAGGCTGTAACTTTTAACTTTTAACTTTAGCTATATATATTTCGAGTTAAAATTCCACATAGTGTGGAAAAATAGGGGTAGAAGTTTTTAGTGTAACTATTTGAAACGACATTCAGTTTGTCATCTTAATGATTGCTTAGTCTTCTCATGAGACTAAAAACCGTCTTTAATAAACTAAAAATAATTAAATTAAGTGCCACATTATTTTTTTTTAATGTTTTGAAATCTGTGCTAAGAACTTATTGTACGTCAAAAAGTTAAAACCTCAACTTTGGAAACTTAAAATATGTGAAAATTTTATTCTTTTAGTATAATTGAAGTCGGTTTGTATTTTTTTTAAGTTAATTTTTTGAAAAGATAATCATTACGTCTAGAACTTACTTTGCTCCTATCCCCCTCATCTAAAATAAACGTTTTTGCGTCTTGCTCAGGTCCACTGGAGGTGACAGACGTTCACGCGGAAGGATGCAAGGTGAAATGGGAAAAGCCGGAGGACGATGGCGGTTCACCGATCAAGGAGTACGAACTCGAGAAAATGGACCTCGCCACCGGGAAATGGGTCCGTGTTGGAAGGTGAGCTTAAGGAATCATTTAGCATCTATTTCTTTCACATTTTATATCTTAAATTTAAATTTGTAAAGTTTATTTTTTAATTCTTGGCTGATTTTTAAAATGCCGACAATTTGAAAACTGAATGGAAGGTTTAAAAAAGTTTGTTGTTTACTTCAGGATGCAATTAACGGTAAACCTTTTTGGTTACTCCTTTTATCATATGGAAACCTTCTCGCGTGGAAACCTTCACGTACATTTTCCTGCGGAAATTTTTATTTAACTCACGTTAAAAAGTGTCCCATGTTATATGAATTATAATTATGGTATTATTGCTAAATAGAAAATTGACTTTTAAACTTTTAATAGAATATTAGAATATTCCAGTGACCCTTGAACGATTCTTGGTCGATTGACATCATATTTATGATTGAAATTTAAAATTGCAAATTACATAAAAAAATATTTTTTGTGTAATTTGCAATTTTCGTGCTGACTATACATTTCTTCCGAAAACCAAATGCTGATTAAAATGTGTCCAAAGGTTATAGTAAGTTCTCTAAAAACTTATTCCCGTAGCTATAACGGTTAAGTTACTTGCCTTTCTGTCTCCTCTCAAAACTTCACCCTGTATTGATAAATTAATTATTCTTTCCTAATTTTAAAATATCTAGGACATGGTTTATCTATTACTTATTGAGTTACCAAAAATACCAAACCTTTTCGTAATCTATATTATATCAGTATAGATTGCCCTACTGTACTCTTCCACATAAATTAATAAATTTAAAACATTTCTTATTACATTTAATAATATTTATTTTAATACTTATTATCCAGGGTTGCTGGTGATAAGAAGCCCTTGGAAATGGATGTGACTGGCTTGGAGCCCGGACACCAGTACAAGTTCAGAGTGACTGCCGTCAATGATGAGGGCGACTCGGAACCTCTCGAGACAGAAAGACCCATTCTGGCCAAGAACCCGTATGGTGAGTAATGAGTGAACGTGAAGTAGTAAAGTAGCAACAAATGTATGGCCCATAGCGGCGCACAAGCTTGTTGTCATTTCTGAGAGGATTCTTGGAGCAGGAAATAGTCCGTCATATTGCCGGAAAGCATGTTGGCGGACCTATTACATGCTATCAAAATTGTTTTTTTTTTATCATACTTTGATCGGAAGTTCATTTTTTTACCCTATTTTAGGGACAAAAGTGCCACGTTATGTCCCGATTCAATGACTTATTAATTTAATACGCATGCGTCAAATTTCTACCTCGAAAGTTTGTAAACGTCAGAAGTATATGGCATGACACATTTTTAACCTCGCGATGATTTGATTATTTAGTACGCGTGCATCAAATTCTGGCTCTATAGTTTTCAAACGTTAAAGGTATATGTCTTGATACTTTGAGAATAAATTATATTACTTGCATTTAAATAAAACTTTCGATCCTATTCTAATAAAAAATAGTATACTTTCTTACCTAGTGGCGTAATATACTATTAATTTGTCAGTTATTCAGGCATTTCGCCATATTATCAGCGCTTAAAATTGCAATCAGCAACTTTATTGGCGCCGGTTAGGAACGAATTCGGGTTGCAGGTGTGCTGTCAAATCCCTGAGCTGCTACGGCTCCTACAGTAACTCATGAACGAGTATATCATCATCACCACCATCATTATAGCGCATTCCCTTTACAAGCTCACAGCTGAACTTATGTATTGTTATTTTATCAAACTGATCGTTTATTTATAGTGTGTAATGGAAACAACAGCTTAATATATTAAATAAAATGTATTATGCTAGTAGATGCATTTTTCTTAAATCGGATTGTTATTTATAAAAATGCTCATAGAAATAAAAAGTGAAAAAAGAAGACACTTGTCTACAGGTTAGTTATCGTATTTCGAGTATTAGATTTTGTAGCCAAGAATTTCACTGCCTTAAATCTTTTTTTTTTATTACTCAAATGTATTTTAGCCGAATATGAATAAAACACTCAGTTTTAAGACGCACTAAGAGGAGGTAATTTAAATTATTTATGTTACGGTACTCGACAGTTCAATTCTTGTTCATATATTTTATTAATTTGTTATTCTGTACATATTACTTTAAGAATGTTTTACTTGTGTCATTATCCCGTGTAGTGGCGGTGTAAGAATATCCACTGCCCCATATCATCCCTTTGGTGTCGTAAGACGCGACAGAAGGAAACAAACCAGGAGGTGGGCAGCAACGCCTTTCTGATAACTACACAAAATTATATAACAACATTTGTCAAACGTGGCAACTGTGGAAAAATCCCCATTTGGACGTTTACAGGTTGTAATGGAATTTCATTCTGTACCTTTTCCTCTTCTCGAGACGAAGAAAATAGTTTTTTGATGGTGAAAAATAGCGCATAGATATTTTGAATTATAAAATTAAATATAATAATAATTCTATTGTTCTAGATATTTCGGACAAGCCCGGCAACGTCGAAGTTGCGGACCACGACAATCAAAGCGCGGAGATCAAATGGGAACCACCGGCGTCCGACGGTGGAGCTCCTATCCTAAAGTATATCATACAAAAGAAGCCCAAGGGCGGCGATTGGGAGAATGCTGTTGAGGTAACACTTTGATGGTGTGATGACGTTGTTTCGGTCAATTTTCACAATAGCGATATTTTTCCACAATTTATCCGAGATTAAGGATCGAAATACAGATTCGTTGTTACCCTTGGAGACAGATGGAATGCATGGTTCCGAATTAAATGGTCTCAGGTTTTTTACTCACCGAACAAAACACAAGTAGTATGTAATACGTAGTACGTAATAGTATGTAATAAAAGAAAGTCCGGCATTTAGCTGTGTGACCATTTACATTGGGTACAACAGTTGCCTGTTTTACTAGTTGGGGAAATCCTAGCAACAAGGGAAATTGCATGCCTCTCTCCCAGTATGGTCTGTCTTCTATTATGGGAATAGCTAGTCTTGGTGACAAGCAAAGTCCCTTGAAAGACCAGCTGCGCAGTGGATACTGGTTTAAGGCTATATCAGTATCCACACGTAGGTGCTCAAATAGGTAAGTTGTTTCCTAGTTACCGTTGTGTGATCGATAGAGACACAAGCTAATTATTTATCGTAAAATTAATAAATAAATAATTAGCTCAGAGAAATTATGATCCTTTTCCAGCAGCAGCTCAATTTATTGGGTATAAATTTAATCGATAGATTTTCTTATCACCAACTTTTTTAGGTACCGGGAACGGCGACCTCCGGCAAGGTAGAGGGCTTACCTGAAGGTAGCGAGTACCAATTCCGGGTTATCGCCGTCAACAAGGCCGGCCCATCTGAACCCTCAGAGCCGACCAAGATGACTACAATAAGACACAAAGCTCGTAAGTATATGACTTATCTTCGTAATTTTACTGTAGTTCTCCCTTTTTTTATTGTATTACGTTCGAAACATGCTTTATGATATTTAGTACTGAATTGACTGTTACTACTATATTTTTGACTACTGCGTGTTCTTAACATGTTGTTATTATGCCTGAGGCTGTTAGACTATATGTAAGGCCTACTACATTATGTTTTCGCTTACGCTGGCACAATAATATGTTCTGCTGAGTTTCCAATAATATTCGGAAACTACTGGAGCAAAAACTACGACGACGCGTGCGAAAAGTGACTTCCACCTCCCCGAACCTAAAACATATTGTAGTATATTGTATGGTGTTTCCGTATTATCACCCGTATATTTTTATTTTGCAGTGAAACCACGTATTGACCGAACGAACTTAAAATCCCTGGCTGTCCGGGCCGGCAAGCCGATCTTCTTCGACGTCAACGTGAAGGGAGAGCCAGCGCCTAAAGTTCAGTGGTTCCAGAAGTGGAAGGGAGAAGAGAAGGAGGTAAACTTATTCTTTCCTAAACATTTTTTGTCTCTCTCTCTCTCTCTCTCTCTCTCTACTAGAATTATTTCCTGTATCGTTGAGGCGTTTTATGTACGTAAATTGCATATGAATAAACATCCAGATTCGTAAAAAATATTTGTATATAATACTTCTTAATTCTCATTTTTCACTTCAGATTTTACCGCGTAGGTTTAGATTAGCTTGTGAAATAAATTAGTTTACAGATCCAAAAATTAAGAGAAAAAACGATTTAGTATAAGTTGATTAACATCATTGTAGCCTCCATCAGCTTTGTTTTATAGCTTTGTTATATAAAACGAAAGTCACTTTGTGTTACATTGCGTATTCTATATGGATTTTCTATAAAAACTACCATGACTTATGAAACATATGACGCAACTATTATATATGATAAACATTTTGTGGAAATCTGCATGTCTGAAAAAAAATATTTCAAAGACATGTAGAGTTCGCCAATACACATTAGGGCAGCGGGGCGGACATTTCCTTGCCCTAAAATCTCTTAGAAATGAGAATAGGGCATTTACAATTTGTGTTGTGGCTAATATTATTAACTCGACCCGTGTAATTTTAATGTCTCCCAAAATAAGTGCCTTGACATCGTCAACGGAGCTCTGCTTTCCGATATATGACCGAGAATGTGTAATTAAATTCTAACAAATTAATTCCACAGGTGACCCAAAACATAATCAACGTGGATTACAACACGAAGCTGGACGTTAAGGAGTCAGTCCGTTCGATGACTGGCACGTACCGCATCCTGGCGACAAACGAACACGGAAAAGATGAAGCCGAAGTAGAGATCACGGTGCTATCATCGCCAAGCAAACCCGGTGGCCCGCTGAAGGTCACCGACGTCACCAAGAACGGCTGCAAGCTGGCCTGGAAGAAGCCCGAGGATGATGGAGGTCAGTTGCTGAATAACTATAGCGACATCATTCGCGATACCGTCCACACCATCTAGATACTCGGCGGTCCGTAAATAACTGTGCGATTTACCAGAACTTTTACTTTCGCGCAGTCTTCGTCGAATCGGCTACTACCAGCGATTTTAAGCAACCGATACGAAAACTTACACCCTTACATTAATTACCCTGGCGTTGCACTTTTGACGTTACCCCGCAATTAGCATTGGCGGCGGTAGTCACAAACCATCTGTTGTACACATCCAAATAAATTTAACAATTTCACTGTCACGTGAGTCATATATGGACATTTCTATTATTTAACTATTGTTCTTATTTGCGGACAGAAAAACTGTTAAGTTTAAAAAAATTGCTCGTTTCAATGGTGTCAGGTGCAACATGCTTTCTTGACAAAATATCCGTCCGGTTTAAGACGTAATTATAAATTTTTAGTTTTTAATTTTTTTTATAAAAACGTTACCCTCACACTAGGGTTTCCTTCTGCATCGTGGGAGGGGTTTCCAAACATAAATTGCACAAGGACAAACATCTAGACCCGGTTCAGTTATTTATTAAGCAACAGTAGCCTAATGGTAGGGCGCCGACCGCGAACTCAAAAAGGTCGTGGGTTCGAATCCGCCATTCGACTACTGGCGTGAACCACTCGTAACACAAGCAATGTAAGCTTACCACGATTGGTTAAGGGGAATATTAGTAACGTTTATAGCATTTTTAATATTCTTAAAAAAATAAACGTTTATGTTATCAAACACTATATGGTCATATTATATGGCCAACGTAATAATTTATCATTATATACTATTTAAGTTTCTCAACGATTTTTAAGATCAGCTTAAAAATACTTACTATATTATACAAATATATAACTTCGTCTAATTTCTAAATTTGTACCAATGATCCGCTACGGCTTAGAGGGATTTCTAGATCTTAAAAACAGCGCCACCTACCGGGTTAAACTAAAGCCAAGAAAGCATTACGCTGCTCCCTCATGCTGGTATTCTGCGCGATAGTCGTTACAAACTGCAGCGTAGCTCACGCACATATTTACATAACTTTACCTAATCAATATTTGTACATCATCTTAACGCAATTTTTTCTATTTTCAAGACGCTACGTGATAAACAAACCGTGATCATAACTACACAATTCTTAGAGGAGGCTAATGTCTTAGGTGATCGCATTATTGCCTTACAAGCCGGCAAGCTGCGCGGCAATGCTACGCCGTCACAATTGAAGAACGCTATTGGTAATTATTTCGTTATTTTAAATTAGTTACGTATTTCGGTAGCCAGTTATTAGAGTTAAAGCAAAAGTTACAGCCTATGTACGTCCCGTAGCTGGGCTCAGACCTCTTCTTATTTCTGAGAGAGATTTATGGCAAGGAAACGTCCGCCGCGTTGCCCAAATGCGTGTTAGCGAACTATACATATCTTGGAAACATTTTTTTACAGACGTGCTGGCGTCTATACAATGTTTTTTGACAATTTCGTTGGTGCTGACGTGGATTGTACCCTCGTTGCTCGCGTACTGTGGAATTTAAAGCGAGTGCTTAGATCACGACCTACCACGACACGGCCAGTTGTTTCGTAATAAACTGTTTTGTTTTGTAATAATATAGTAATAATAAAAATAACAGTAGAATAGTGAATGTTTTTGAAAAAAAAAAATTATGCTGCGAGTACAAATTCTCAAAAATTTAGTTTTGTAGTAAATGCATCCATCTTCAAGTAAACATTTTAGAGAATTTATTGCTCTTTTGATTTATACTTCTATGTTCAAATCCAGCCACAAAAATGTATATCGCTCTTGGCTACTGATAGTACGGACAGGAAAATAATTAGAGCTACTATGTCTAAAACAGATTCTGTGCTTTAATTATAGCTTTGATAATTTTGAAGATCGTGGACAACGTATATAAGATGACCCTGGATGTGGATAACCAATCTTTTGTCAATATTTGTGTTTGATTTTTCTTATAATTAATTTCATGATAATTTTCCTCTAGTCCTACGCGACATCTAGTAAGTTTACTGTTTGGTTCTTTAAACGAGTAGAGCCATGCCAAAAGCCAATGACCTGTATAGATGTAAAAAATCCCCCATAAATACGGCCGAAAATGTTTTACCCCCCAAATAACTGCCAAAAGCTCTTTTTATATAGTGCTTTATCTTGATTCAGTATTACTCAAAATTCTGCTAGCAAAGGCTACTGGTTTCTTTGAGCCTTTACTGCATTGTGAAAGAACTTCCCAGATTGCATAGTTTGATGCATCTGTGGTCAGAATAGTTGGTTTCTTAAAATCTCGAAATTGTAGTAAAGAAGCATTTGTAAGAAGTTTTTTTTACATTTTTCTAAACTTTAAATATTGTTTATTTCAATCTATGGTTTTTATCTTTTTTTTCAAGCACACTGTAAGTGGTCTAGTTATTTTCGCGAAATCCTTAATCAATTTTATGTAGTATGAGACCAAGAAAACTTTTCATTTCAGTAGTCGTTTTTGGTATTGAATATTTAAATACTGCTTTTATCTTATCGTTATTAGGGTTTAACCTCTTACTCTCACTCTTACGATGTGACTAAGATAAAGTACTTCTTTTTCTAGAAAATGGAATTAATCAAACTGCACCTTTAAGTCAGTTTCACGAGATCTCTGGAATATTGCCCTAAGTTTTTTGTTATGTTCCTGAACGTTTTTGCGAATATTATAATGTCATCAAGATAAACAAGGCAATTTTCGCCTTGTAGGTCTCTCAAAACGCTGTCCATTGCGCGCTGGAATTTAGATGGCGCCGTTTTTAAGCTAAACGACATTCTATTAAATTTGTAATGCCCAAATAATAAAACCTGTTTTGGATGAGTCCTCTTTTTCCACTTCATTCAAATACACACTGTTGCGCGCCACAGTTGATGGCACTAGCGGCATCTGGTATCAAGTATCAGAAATAGGAGTGTCAAGATCTTTCTGGAACTCGCCCATCAGCGCCATCTAGTAACGAACGGAAGAATTAAGATTTCTAGAAAAGACCACACTCGAACTTTCTACGCTTAGTCGGTCGGGATCGGTATTAGCCGGAACACTGGATGTTTCGGCGGAAAAGGGCTATGTAAAGCCGCTGAGAGTCGCGATCGGGGCAGTATTGAATTTAGCGATACACACGAAGCTTCGGAGTGAAATAAAATGAACTAAAATGTTAAGTGTGAATAATTATTAGTGAATTAATTTTTAATTGGTGTTCGGTAATCAAAGTGTCAACTTTGGTAATTCAATCGGCTTTTTTTATTGTCAAGAACCCTAAGCTCGTAACAACCGGTGTCAGAAGTGGGATAAAATGATACCGATTTTACCTAAGGACGAAATGGAGGGTGTCCGTACCCAAAGTCAACGCCAGCAGGAGACGGGCCAGAGACGATTTGGTGGTGCAACGCCGCAGACGTCGGAGGGCCAGACGCCGACCACGGAAGCCGGCCCGTCAGTAGCTCCTGCATCTGCAGCACCTGACTTAGGTGCACTGATGGTAATGCTGCAGGAGCAGGCTCGTCGACAAGAGGAACAGGTCCACCGACAGGAGGAACAGGCCCGTTGGTTGAAAGAGCAACAGAAGGAACAGGCCCGCCAACAGGAGGAACAGGCCCATCGGTTGGAACAGCAGCTGCAGCGCGGACGAGAGGAATAGGCCAACCAGTTGAAACAGCAGCAGGAGGAACAGGCCCGTCAAAAGGAGGAACAGGCCCACCGACAGGAGGAACAGGCCCGTCGTTTGGGAGAGCAGCTCAAACGCGATAAGGAAGAGCAGATGCTCCTCATGAAGGACATCCACGTTACCTCAACATGACAACCGCCTGTCGGAAGCCGAAACCCGAATCGATCAAGTAAACAATCGGGTTGATAACGTAATGGCTGACGTGAAGAAATCACTGGACGAACTCAAACTTGGGGATGGAACTACAGCTTCCGTAGTAGCTACTACACCTTCGCTACGTGGGTTCAAAGTGCCGCCGTTCGACGGAACTTCTTCAAGGTCAGCTTACAAAATCCAGTTCGAAGCCGTTATGGAGGCGACCGGCTGGAATAAAAGTGAGGCCATGACTGCTCTCAAACTAGGCCTGCGAGACCAGGCCTTAACTGTTCTGGAAGCTCTCGGTAAGGAAGTGACTTATGCGCTCACCTGGAACACGACTTTCGTGCGCAGCTTAAAGATCGCGTGCGGCGCATCAACGAAAACATGCAACAGTGGGCTCTAGAGGTGGAGAAGCTGGTGCGAAAAGCTGGTCTGTACCAGCGCTCATTGAAGGGAACCTGGTGCAGCTGTTCATCGACGGCATCCGCGACCTTGAAGTCAGAGCTATTGTGAGGCTCGGACACCACGAGACGCTTAAAGATGCCTTGGCCCATGCACTGGAGGTGGAAGCCGTGCGGCAGGATTATCGTGCCCATCGTGTCTGGGAGATTGCAGCAGCTACAGTTCGTGACCGCAGTAATGAATACAGTCCAAGGTGCTGTGGCTGTGGAGAAAGGGGCTATCTTCGATCCAGTTGCCCTAAGCGAACTGTAGAAAAGGAAGGTGGTCGATCTCGAGGGGTTAGTGCGATTAACGGCACCGCCCAGCAGCGGTAGGATCATCGTTTTTCTCGTATTAGGGAAGTTGCAGCACCTACAGTTCGCGACCGCTATAAAAGTTACAGCCCGAGGTGCTACGGCTGTGGGGAAAAGAGCCATATTCGACCTAGCTGCCCTAAGCTATCTGTAAAAAGGGAGGGTGATCGATCCCGAAAGGGTAGTGCGGTTACCAGCACCGCCCAGCAGTAGCAGGAATACGACTTTGCTATCGGAAACTGCAGCGAGAAATGGCGCGGCAACACAGATGAGATCGTCAAGAAGTCCTTATCCTGATGATTGCGAGAACAGTACTTGGCAAGAGGGTAAGGAGGTGGTATCCCTGAGGATGCTCAGGACAGACCACCTCAGCAACGAGTGGAAGGACAGCTTACAACATGCACAGCAGTAGGATCCGGACACCAAGCCGATTCTGGAATGGATGAAGGCCCGTGCTCCTAAGCCCAAGTGGAGCGACATCTCAGCGATGAGTTCGACCACAAAAAGCTATTGGGCCCAATGGGACAGCTTGCTGCT
>DWHP01007520.1:0-10919 GCA_018247895.1 Parnassius honrathi
GAATTACAACAGCATGAAAAAGTAACGTAACAGAAAAAATATTCATAAAGGATATTTTTTTTCTTATGGTAGCTGTAGGCTACTGCACGAATGGATCGGCTTGAATGGTGAGAATCATTCTCGCATAGAAAACTTACGTAAATAGTTGCATGTTACTGCTGGGCTTCCTGTGTTGTTTGTAGTGCATTTTATCGCAGTTCTCAGGAAACACAACACATTTGAATTTTAATTCTTAATCGAGGAAAGATTATTCGATTAATTCAAGGTTATTTCATTTATGATTTTCTTTAAAATATCAACGAATAGAATTTATATACAAATATATAATTTGTGATTATTCCATGAAAACTAAAAATACCAGTGATGACCTGTGGATGTGAAATGTGGTCCTTCACTGCTGGCCGTGTGAGGAAGCTCAAAGTCGCTCAGTGAACTACAGAGAGAGCTATGCTCGGAGTTTCTCTGCGTGATAAACGTAGAAATGAGGATATCCGCAGTAGAACCAGAGTGACTGACATAGCCTAACGGATTAGGAAGCTGAAGTGACAATAAAACCGATACCCGATGGGGAAAAAGGTACCGGCTCGTACCAGCAGGCGAAGTAAAGGGCGTACCTCCACTAGATAGAGTGACGACCTGGTAAGACATGCAGGAAGTCGATGAATGCAGGTGGCTCGGGACCGTGCTTTGTGGCATTTCTTGGGGGAGGCTTACGTTTAGCAGTGGACTTGCAAAGTTCTGTAATGTTGATGATGACGATGACGATAAAAATACCTTACTGTTTATTTTTAAACCCCAACGCAAACAAGGTGTTTATATTTAAGTTTTTTTAAACTATCAAGTTTTGATAAACTATCAAGCTGTTTAGTTAGCGCGCGCCGATAAATCAGTCAATTAGGTCATTATCCTCACACCTGATTTTACAAAGTTACTAAAACTTCTAACTAAAAAAAAACGGAAACAGTCTAGCTTCCTGTAAAATATTTTGTAAAACAGATTAATACCAATACCAAACAAACAAATTTACCTCTTCTTAATGTAAGTGCGGCCAATTAATCTGGACGATTGGCGGTCTAGCACTGTGCGATTTAAAAGAAATTTTTCTTCCTCGTACAACTTCCTTGTGGAATCACCAGAGATGTTTACGGATCAACACGGCTTAGGGACCTTCAAAGAAAAGGGCCTACTCTTTTTTAAAAGGTCGGCAACGCATATGCACTTCCCCTGGTGTTGCAGCTGTTCACGTGCGGCGAAAATCACTTACGATCAGGTGAACCATATGCTCGTTTGCCGCCTCTCTTATAAAAAAAATTAATCATTCATTCAAGGCTGGCAAATGGATTATATGAAATAATTCATTTACCAGCCTTTTAATATTCCACCGTTAAACAAAGGCTCCCCCATATAAATTTCTTCGTAGAGTGTAAAGTTGCCATAGTTGTTTGCTTTGAAGGCGGGTTGGGTTGGGACTGCAGATTATTAATTTTAGTTGTTATTAGTAAGATAGTGCTGCCAACATCCTGTTTTATTTCCTTCTACTACCTCTTACGACATCTACGGCATGCTATGGGGTAGTAGATTGCTTACACCACCACTACATGTCACGATAATTATTCAAGCTTTGTTTTTATATATTAATTTTTGAATGACCTTTCTTAAAGTTCACTATTTTAATGTGATTACTAAACAATCCTTTTTACCATCATACATAAATATATGACCATAATTAAAAACAATAATAATAATGCATAAAAATACATATTTATCAATTATTTGATACCTCAGAAGTTTCCTCAAAAATAATTTTACATAACATTTTACTCCAAAAGTTAAATCCGAAATCCAAATTTAACTCTGATCTAGGTTTCATCTGTTTAGCAAAATTACTCCATCTTTCAAATTTCAGTATGGTAGAAGCATTTAACATCCATAATTATCGCACTTGAAAAAATATCCAGACCCGAAACCCGTAGCGAACAGCGAAAAATCCACTGTCACAACCATAGAATACTATAATACACAATAGAATGGCTATCAACTTTATTTTGTACGAGGTAAGGCGTCGCCGGGAGCACACATACAAGCAATTACGTCGTATTATCAGTTAATTACTACCACAAACACGCTTCGCTGTATTGACAAACGGATTTTAATACATGTTTATTTTTAAATAGTGTGCAATTTGGCATTTTCTAAATAATTCGCATGCGAAATTTAGAAACTATTGTAACGTCAAAACACATCGTGTTTACATTTATACGTGTGAATTGACGTGTTAGTGGCATTTTAGTGGCTACACGGGCTCCACCCACACCCCCGTTCTCTTACGTATGTATTATATAGTATTCTATGGTGTAAACAAATTGTCAAAAAGACATAATTAGGGTATCTCACTCCATTTGTTTGCAAAATTTTTATCTATTAACTAGAACGCCAAGCTGACAAACGAAAAGACATATGAATACCAAATTTCATAAATAAATACACTTGGCTAATATTGTCACGGACACTACAAACGACGTATTGGATAAAAGTGAGCCTTAAATTAAGGCTTGGGTTAATGTTATTTAATATTGCTTGAAAGAGACTATCGTTTTTTCCTCATTAGTATTTATTATCAACCTAAACCTCAGAGCATTCTTTATTGGATAAAGTCTTTCCAAAATAGAGGAAGTTTCTGTAACTACTATTCTTGTTAGAAAAATTGATGAGGCGTCTCGCACCTTAAATATGAACCTTTGCCATTTGCTTACGTAATTATGTCAGGCCACGTATTTCGTAACATTTTTATCAATTACATAAATGTATCCAAACACCTAGAATTTGAAAAGCGATCCTAGAGCTTATAGTGTAACCTGCAGCGCTGCACTCATATACCACCACAGCCAATATGCTAAAATTGCATAGTCGCAATTCGCAATAAACGCTCTATAAAATATCAAATACTTTTTACTAAAGTGGTCAGGTGATTTTAACTACTTGGACTTTTATCCGATGTTTTAAGCCAAAACCTTTATAAACCAATATTCCCACAGTCAAAACTACTTTTCAGCTTTTCACCGAACTCTTTAGTCAAAATAATTTCGACTTTTTCAATGTTTTGAATGTAACACATAATGCATAGTATTCTCTTCAGCTAATTTTTATTCGACTGTGAATCAATTCAATAAAGTAGTATTAACAACTACAGATACATTTGCATTATTATTAAAACTTAAACATAACTAATAGTTATTTAAACAAATCTACGGAAATTGCCAACGATACCTAACTTTTATTTTCACCAAAATTTCACTGATTTTGACAAAAAACTTAACGAAATTCCAATTAAAACGTAGGAAATTCATTACACAATTGCAGCCATCCCCGTCGTGGTCCTTTGGACTTTGACCATATAAAGGCAACTATTGGATTTAAAAGAAATATCATACGAATCCAGGTATTCAGGTTATGCCAAGCGTAAAATAAGTACTCAAATCGATGATTGTGAGCAGCGTCAAATGTGAATGACGTGAAAGTTATGAAGTGAAAAACTGGTAAAGTGATCTTTAATCTATTTGTCAAGCATGATAAGTAATGAAAATTCTCTCTTTAACAAGAAAAACCCAGTCGGGAATGTGTCCGTGTCCAGCAGTAGTCGTTAGCGGTCTTAAAGAGCATTTTTTATAGGATAACGGAACGAGCACACAGTCACACAGGCTTATATCTGTGTATATCCTCGACTGTGAATCTAAATGCAAATGAGTTTTCATCTGTGAGAACTAAGATGGAGTACCGCGTTTCCCGTAAAAAACATCTCCGGCTCTCGACACTCACTATACGAAGCACAGCTGTGTTAAGCTGTTATTTTAAGCTTGTGTTCTCTGAGAGCGTAGTCCTTTCCTGTTCGAGCCGACCCATTCGTGCAAGAACTATAATACTACTAATAGGTATGGCTGCAGCATGGTCAAAATATAGTCGTATTTTTAAATAATTTCCTGTAAACCGTCGTAATGTCATAGAACATTATTTCTTATCGTAGTTCCTATTAGCTTTCAAAATTACCGTATTTGTCATGTCGATGCATAAATTAAAAAAACTACGTCTATTTTATTTCATGTTCAGCAGCAGACTCTTAGAAGCTGATGGAGAAGAAGTAGAAGTGGGAAATATTTATTTTATCAAATGTTAGCATTCTGGGAATATTCAACACTCTTAGATAAATTTATGAACACGGCGTCGAAATGAAGCGATTCGGAGGCGAGGTTTGTAGGTCAGTCGAAGTATTCCTGATTATTCGAAACTTGATTCATAACTGGCATTGATTAGACAATGGCTCAGTTATGTTTGAATTGCAGAGAGACTCTGTCATGATTACTATTGCTCCGTATTATAAATAACAGCAGTCAAAATGAATTATCGTTCGCAACATTTGCGAAGACTAAAATTTGGTTTCAAGTTTTCAACGGAATACAAACGGATTCGAGTTATGACGCTGGAAAATATAGATGAAAGCTTTCGGTTCAACTTAATTATTAGATATCTTTTCTAGATTTCTATATTAATAATTACAATTTGCCTTTATCGTCATCATCATTATGGTACTTTTAAAATCCACCACATAGGCCTTATAATTTTTTCTTTCAACAGTAAAAATTTGTCGTATGAGGGTTTTGATTCATTTTCATGACGTGATTCCAAGTAACATATATTTACAAAAACTATGTAACGGCTCTTGTTTAAGCTTGTTCTTATTATTCTTTTAAATTAAAAAAATAACAGGCTGTTTATGTATGTATAAAAAATAATTGTTAAATAATTTGATGGACCAGTGTTAGTAGTTTTATATAAAAACTACTAACACTAGTCCATCCACTTATTTAAGAATTATTTTTAAATATACATAAAATACACACGAATGCGAAATTATGATGCTCATAAGCAATATTTACGTAGTTATGTTGTATTATAGGACTGTCACATTAGTGAGTTTTTGTTATATTTGTCACTCAGGCATTTTGCATAACTTTAATTGACTTACAACCCAAAAAGAAATGATGATCATCATATGTGCTCGTTACTGATATTAGGTACGTATTTACTTTATTATGTATTTCTTGTATAATTTCTATTTAAGCATGATAATCTTTGAATTTCTAAACATATTTGTCCCTCTAAAACATTTAAAGGTGGACAAGCCAAACCGATGTTGATTCCAAATTCGATTACATTTCCATCCCCGGTAGTTGAGTTAAATGAGTTCTGGTCGTCACTTGTTGGAAAGTTAAATAGATTCTGTGACGCCCGATTGATTTTCATTTACATTAGTTTGTTTTAGTTCATCTATGTCACTAAACTCTATATATACAAATACGCTGGACTGGCTATACCGTACAAAATGATTGTGCCGATTTGAAGCGCCGTCGTTATTCGTGGCTAGAACTAAAATTAACATAATATGCCAAAGTCGGTTGTGTTGTTTAAATCGTTACTCGGTATTTTAAACCTTTAAATTGAAAATAAAAGTATTTTGAATAGTTGGAATATGTTTAGTTATACATATAATGATAATTATTTTTAGTAATAATGAGAGTGTGCGTAATTCGTAAAACTGGTTACCAAAAGGAAAGTGGAATAACATTCTTCTGGAATGTTATTCCACTTTCCGCGTAAGTGAATTTACAGCTAATATTTAAAAAAATAAACTATTTGATAAAATCGGTACTTTAAAATTTGTTACTAATTTTAATATTATAATTACCAACACGGCTTTATATTACTTAGTTTTGATAAACCATAAAATTCAATAACCCTATCTGTTAACAATCAAAGTCACCGACAACGTATAATTACCAAATGTTACTGATTTACACACTCTAGAGTAACAATACCCAATATTGGCTACTCCACGTTTGTTGGAAAAACAGAAACAAAGCTATCTGAGAGTAAGATCAAAGAGTTAGTTTACTCTGGTTAGTTAGTTAGTTACTCTTGTGTAACATGGTATTTGGTCGAATCCACCCTTAATACCATATTTTTATTACATGGTTAAATAAACGTGTAATAAGAATAATGTATTTTTTAATATAATGTTGTCCCGACACGGTTCTTTAAACTATGTCATCTGAAGTGCTAGTCTCTATAAATATTCCCCTGGTTTTAGAGCTTTCTAGAATATTTAAAGACGATGACAGTAGACCCGACGGTATGACTTAAGATGGTTGGAAGAGAGATAAAGCTTTAGTGAGGGATACTCCTTGCGAAAACACTTTAGAAGCGTCTCATCTCAGGAGTACCTCGTTTAATGTAGGGGAGGCATCAGAAGCAACTAAACTGTGTAGCCCAAATGTGAGTCTTAAAATAAGTTAAAATTTACTTAAAATTAACTTAACTTAAAATTTCTTTGTGTGATGATCTTAAAATAAGGTTATTCGCAGTAAAACCAGAGTGACCGACATAGCCCAATGGATTAGTAAGCTGAAGTGGTGATGAGCCGGCTACATAGCTCGAAAAACCATTGGGGAAGGAAGGTTATCGAGTAACAGCCTCGTACTGGCGGGCAAAGTGTAGGGCAACCTACTAGATGAAGTGGAAAAACATACGGGAAGTCAATGGAGGAATGTCATAAATCACGGTGCCAAGCCACCTGTAGGCTCAGCACCGTGATTTATGACATTCCTTGACGGAGGTTTTAAACGTGGTAGAGCCCTGCTGCAGTTATATTGGTAGTATAGGTGTAGCGCGAATGGGTCAGCTCGACCGCGGAAGTACTACGTTCTTACAGAAAATCAGCTTAAAATAGTAGCTTAATGCTGCTGTGTTTCGTATGGTCAGTGTAGAGAACCGGAGACCCTTTTAACTGGAAACGAGGCATTCCAACTTAGTCCTCACGAGTGACAACGCATCTGTATTTCGATTCGTAATCGAGGATAGATGTAAATGTCCACAGGCCACAGAAACCACTTACCATTAGGTGGACTGTGTGCTCGTTTGTAACCCAATCCTTTAAAAAATGGTCTACGTTCATCAGTGGACTTGTGATGGACTGTAATGCATCGTCATTATGACGATGATGATATTGTTTAGTTAGTAATGATTATACAATCTTTGAAACTTAATGATCTATAACTTTTAAATAAATTGTTAGTTATCGTTTAATGACGACACACTCGCCACCTAGTTTAAGTTACCCGTACTGTGCCTACAACATTTGCACAAATGCAGGTAATAAGTTGACAAAGTTTTACTGCAATCTGATGAACGGTATGGTAGTACATAAAACACGTACAAAAATATGAAACATTAATTTTAATATATTAGGAAATATAGTTTACTCTGTATATAGACAGATCTGTAAATAATTAGAATACGCGTTATTTTAGCAGCTGATTTGATCTATAATACCAGATAATACCAGCACTGAATGAACGAATGCAACGTTGTATTTTTATTTTTATTTTGTAAAGTCACTTACATCAGTTGAATATTTCCGGTATTAATTGAATATTTAAGCCTTGCGAATGAACCAACGTACCAAATGTTAAAACCCGGAGCAAAATCTGTTCTGAAGTTACGAATAAACACGTAGATAGACCAATGCACTCCAGACCGGTGCAATGAGTCGATCTTGGTTTTATGGGGTGTAAAGCTTGCGTCTAATGCCTAAGTATTAGTTGATATATTTATTTATTGTATTTGTAATATGATACATAAATAGGACAGACGTTACGGGTAGTCCTGGGTAAAGAATTTTTATAAATATATTTTATCACAATGTCTTATCTCTAGGTGGACTCTCATTTCTGCTGTCAGCGCCAAAATGGCGAAAATTAAAACGCTCCATTATGTCCGTATGTAGAGGTCAGTGATCTATATATTATGTTAAATTAAAAAATAATGTGGTTTAATAAATCACTTATATTTTGTTTTTCCTAAAATTATATCCACAATGATTCAAATAACATTATTTTTGTTTCCTTACATCAGGTTATAAGTCTTTGAGAAATATATATATTCATAAAGTTTGAAATGTATAGACTACCAGCATTATAACTTTTATTTCCTTCGGATTTGCTTTATTTATTTATTTATTTAAACTTCATACAAGATGATGTTTAGGAGGACCTCTTGTCCATGAGCTACAGATGGTTATTTACAATTAGGTACAATACAAATTCGTTTGTCATTTAATGCTAAAAATAGTTTTCAAATAACAAACAGCTCCCTACTTAACTTCAGGATAATCGTTGAGGGCGATGGCTGCTACGTGCATCATAATTGTGACGCTTCTGCTTGTGGATTCTCGTTTATTCAGATTTGTTACGCACTTATAAGCTCCAAGTTTACTTTCAGTTGTTCAAAATGTTCAGAAAAAATGTTTCAGCTATCGATTGGTTCGTATTTTTTTTATAAAATATAAGTGACAAACAAGAAGATACCCGCTTTTATTTATTCCATCGTATCTTCTCCAGTCAGAGGAACCATATTTAGAATTTTAAGTAACCTTTTTACTTGATTGAGTGCTGATGAGCACGTCTCTGTTGGCATATTTAAGTAATTCAGAAAATAAGTGGAAGGTTTGAAATCTAATAATTTTGTCTCAAACATTTACAGAAGGAGCGAAGGCCCGTGCCTAGAATTGGTACGTATAAAAGTTACTCTTTTTTCAATCGTAAATTGTTGAAAAAATTTAATCACATAATTAAATCACACATAATAAAATTTGTCGGATGTTTATTAAAAGACTTATAAAGTAAATAAGTTAATTAAGGTAAGAAAACGAGATAATTAATAAAATCAGGTGTTACTTTGCGGAAATCCATTATATTAAAGTAGTTAAGTTCTTCGCTCATATTCGCTCAATGAAATAAAATTATGTGTCTTATCTAGTTTGAAGAGTACCTTCCGCCCTCCCTTAATTGTGTGCATTATCCCGAATAATATTATATTATTAAGAATTACTTAATAACTAAAAACGAGTATGAAGCCAGCTAATTGAAAATCCAGTAAAAATAATTAGTAGAACAATGAGAGTTCAACAATTTGGAAGTGGTTTCCTAATCTGGAGTTAAAATTACAGGAAGCCTTAAAAGCGACAAAGGTGTTACTGAAGATATGCGAACAATTACATGTAAGTAGTTTAGCTGGAATTTCCTTTTCAGTTGCGGCGTCATCTGCCTTAGCAAAATGCGGAGCATTAAAACTCTAACCCGCGCAATGCAATTTAAACCACCTCTTGCAATCCCTACGGCTTCATTTCAGTTTACTCACGTTAAAATGAAAATTTTGGAAACGACACAATGGAATTGCCAAATTAATGGTATTCTTAATGAAATGGGTTCTTGCATCAACTTCAAAATTTAAAGTAATATTTATTATAAATGTAAGATTTACATCGAAATACTTAGTCTTTATTACACGCAGCGTTGATCTCAGTCATCGAAAATGTTTTTTTCAATTTTTCTTCTTGACTAGACCATTAAAGTTCACTGCTTGGGATTTTCCGTTGTGGGAAGGATTTGTCTAAATCCAGCGCTGGGTGGTTAATTGGCGATCAAAGTACCAAGCGCTTCGCACTTTCGACGCTTGTTCCTACTGCCGGTCTGTGTATTTTAAATCTGGCACAAATAAGATGGTTATACCGCTATGATAGATTTAAATTATAAGATTTCTAGGACGAAATGTGGTAATATAATCTCTTACGTCACCAATGCGTAACACCTCTTTAAATATTCATTAATATGGAGGCAGAATAACTTGAACTAATCAATAAACTTCCAAAAGGGACGGAAATTGCAATTTTTTTTTGCGTAATATAGCACTTGATGTTGCTGTGTTTTCTATGGTGAGTGTTGAGAACTGGAAACCCTTTTTACTGGAAACGCATTTCATCTTAGACCTTAGAGGTGACAACGCATCTATATTTTGATTCCTAATCGAGGAAAAATCTATGGGCCACATCATCCACATACCATCAGGTGAACTGTGTGCTTGTTTGTCACCCCAATTATACAAAAATTGGCGTTTTCCTTCGAAACTAATTGCAGATACGGTAATTACAACATAAACATAGATAGAAAGAGTGATGACAGAGATGACGATGTTCTCGTGGCTGATTATCAAACAAAAGGAGCACCTTTCAAATAATTGGAAACTATCAACTCCACAGAAATTATTATAGTGCCACCAGTGAGAGTGCTAACACTCATGCACTTGGTATGTGTAATGAAATATGATATACTTTAGGTAGGAATCAGCAGTATGAGAAACTTTGAAATAAACCTAATAAATAAAACCAAGCATAATTTGTACTTTTGCAACTAGTGATTCTAATTGCATTGATAGTATCCCATCATTGGACGCGGACCGCGAACTCAAAAGATTCGAATTCGACAGTCGTGAACGAGTCCTAGCACAAGCGTTTTGAGCAAGAGCGGTTAAAGGAAATATTTGTGATTTGAATAGCATTGATAGTATTTTAATGTAAAAAAATCAAGGGCTTACGGTGAAGTAGACATGCAAAAACGACTAGGTCAGCTGTTGACTGATATTGTCATCAATCGCATCCAATTTCTTTTGAAATTCGCTCCTTAAATTAGGCTCCCATAAGCGCAATTGTACCACTTTTACGATACCGGAACATTCCGTTAAAGTTCTCAGGGATGACAAAGCATATGCATTTTAATTCTTAATAGATGATGATTTCAAATGTGTAAGGGCCTTAATATTCACTTAGCATCAAGTAGATTGTATGCTTATTTGTTACCCTTACTTTTTTTTGCTACAAATTAAAGTGTACTTTTAAACTAAATGTAAGACCCTAGCATATTGACGGAAAGGTAAATATAAAAGTAAAGTAAAGTAACAGCCTATATACGTCCCACTGCTGAGCACAGGCCTCCCCTCATTTCTGAGAGGGTTTTAGGGCAAGGAAGTGTCCG
>DWHP01007521.1:0-10917 GCA_018247895.1 Parnassius honrathi
CTAATTTAGATTTAACTGTACTTGATGTTCAATTATTTTGGTGTACAATAAAGAGTAAATAAATAAATAAATAAATAGAAAAATGATTGACAATGACTATAAAGCTGACTATTATCAAAAATAATGCCAGCTAATTCCTTCTTGGAAAGTTCTGAAGAAAGACATGGGGACTAAGACTTATTAGCCTGGTGGACTTTGAAAAAAATATTTTTCTCGGAATATTTTTTATTCAATATAGACCTCCAAGTAATTCTAACTAAAAGTAATCTTTTACTTTTACAAAGTTAATGTTTTAGAAATTGTTGTAACGCACCTCGAATAACAAAACACTCTTGCCTGAAGTTGTGGTGTAGATTTAGATAAAATGCTATTTATATCGAGTATTTACGTACGATAGCATATCTTGGCAGTTATGTATTATCGATAAGGCTATTTGAAATATAATTAAAAGCAAATATAATTAGGCATAAGTTTTTTTAAATAATTTATACGTGATATAGAGCTACGCTGCAGCAGTACGAGAGAGTCAAGTCGACGGGGGTAGTACCACGCTATCACAAAATACTAGCGTAAAATAGCAGCTTAATGTTGCTGTGTTTCATATGATTATTGTAGAGAACGGGAAACTCTTTTTACTGGAAATGAGATATTCCATCTTAGTCCTCAGATGTGACAACGCCTTTTTATTTTGATTCTTGAGCGAGGATAAATGTTGTCTATGAGCAATAGCGTTCACTTAGTATCAGGTGGACTGCGTATTCGTTTGTCACGGTTATTCTACGAAAAATTCTATAATACAGTATACCATAACTGGCTATAGACTTTCCAATTCTGACGGGATTTATAGCAGAGAAAAGCCGCCGCGCTGATCTTATAAGTGGAAAGAAGGACAAACTCTCGAAATATTTGTGTTGTGCTTTCTCAGAAACGCAGAGTTTCTTCCGAAGATTTCCTTCAGCGTCGAGCATTTGGTAAAAGAAACGGTTAGGGTTCCGTACTCAAAGGGCGTAATGGATTTATTTTACGCCCTTTGAGTACGGAACTATTAAAGTCACTCTGATGTTTGTTTATCTATCTGTCTGTAGTCTGTTCGTCAGTAGTCTCGATTTCTAGCTACCTCAACTTGAAAACAAAAGACGGTTTTTTTTGCTGGATAATCTTTCAATAACTGCCAAAAACCCAGAAAAATAATTAAATAAATCGTATTTAGCGTAAAACGTTAATCCGTAGCTGAATATCAAATTTGGAATTTAATTTAATTATTTATACAGGGAAGTGTCCATTAATGAAAAAGTAGAAAATGATTTCTAGCATGTAGTGTCAGTGCTTAAAGCCCAAATAGCAGAGTACAAAAATATTTTATACCATTTTTTCCTTTTATTTTCAAAATTAAAAAAAAAAACTGTCAAAGTTGTCAGTTTTAGACTGTCTTAGTTACAAAGTCTAACTCAAAAATTGAACTAGTAACTAATGTAAAATTTCTGTATATTATTTGTGTACCATTTACTATATAATTTAAAAACCAGTAGTGAAAACGTTCATTCATAATACTATACTTTAGTTTCTTTCTACTTTGTTTTTCTCATATGAAACCTTACCGCCACAACATAAGGATGATCGTAAGTATTGCAAAGCTGTGACAAACAAACATTTTTAAAGAGATCTTTTTCTTAGAACTAAGAAAGAAAAAAACATTACATTTTTACTATTAATTAAAGATCTAGTTCAAAGTTGTCATATAGTGGTCATAATGTATATGTACGGAACCCTAATAGAGCAAGGCCCGACTCGTACTTGGCTAGATTTTTTCAATTACCTATTACATATTTAATATTTGCGTATAAATCAAATCGTAAACACAGCGATTAATAAATATATCTATATATAGTATAGTATCTCTACATTTGTCACCGCAGTACTAATTTGATCCGAATAAATTGTGTAATAATAGTATCGCAGGTACATGCTGTGGTTTGTAACAAAAAACCGTTTTAATTATAAGCTAGTTATGACTTGTGACGTTCTACGTTGGTCGTCAATATAAAATAATCCGTGGAAATCATTCGTATTAGGGCCAGACTGCAGCTATATTATACATGTAACACGAATGGGTTGGCTCGACTGAGGGGGGACTGTGCTGTTACAGAATAGAGCATAAAACAGCAGCTTAATGCTGCTGCTTGGTATGGTGAGTGTAGAGAATCGGAGACACTTTTTAATGGAAACGAGGCTTTCCATCCATCAGTCCTCAGGTGTGTAAACGCATCCGCATTTTGATTCTTCACCGAGGATAGATATTAGGTTTATCAAATTTACGCCTGTTTCTTAACGCCAACCCAGTCGCTTCTTATTTTTATTACGGTTATTTCCCATTTTAATTTTACGTCGTCCTATTGCGTAATGTGATCAGAATGATCATAAGCGGCTTTCCCGTTCGAAAACCGAAGCGAGGCTGATCGGGCGGCATGGAACAAGGTTCAGGACGCCGGTAGTTTAGATAATTTCTTTTTACAGTGAAAATACTGGTAATTAAAAAAAATAAAACACATAAGCCCCACTTTATAGTTAGTTCAGTTAGTATGCAAAGTTTCATGATCTAATTTAAAGTATTTTATAAATACCAGCGGTTATTGTTCAGTTTGGAGGTAATTTTGGATTTTTTTTCTATCGAGAAAATTTTACAGAATCGTGTGTTCGTCTAACATATTTAAGTACTACATTAATCCTCTACTTTACCATAATTTATTTCAAAATTAATGCAGCAATATTTCCGGCATAACGGAGGATTTCGGTAAGCCATTTGAGGTAGCATAGGCCCTTAAACATAACATTACATGTTATAATGAAAGTAAATCCTTTTAAATAAATGCACGCCAACATTTCTTTCCATCCGAAGATAACGTAGGCGTCTTCCAGGCATCACCACTTACCGTCAACTGGGATAGTACTCAAAGACTGGCTGATATTCGTTAAAAAAAGAAGAAAAAAACATTACAACTTAACTGTCACTTTATTCATGTATTATAAGAAAAACAAATTCATGCACGTTTTTATAAAGTTATTAAAAAGGAAAACTAAAAAACGTGCTAAAGCACCATTTGACAGTGACCATTTTCACAACTATATTTTTTTTTAAATAAATCTAAATTTAGAACTAGTTCTGCGGTGGATTATTTCACTTCAGTTCTGTAATTAGACACATAATATAAATATTATTAATCTCACTACATGGTATAAATTGATCACTTTACATATAATGCTGATATATTCAGTACATATATACACTATACACCTATATACATTAATTTACGTTTACAATATTCATGTATATATATTTACATATAATATGTTGTTCTGTTTTTGGCACTTGCCTAAGTACAAATGATGTTTCTACATACAGGTGTATTTAAAATAATTGGCATCCATTAAACCTATTATTCTACTCAAATCTAAGAATATTATGAAGGGAATTAAATTGTAGTAACGATACAGCAAAAAGTAACAATAATGAAACTAATGGCACTTCCAAATCATCGTAACATTTAGCGATTAGTTTAATTTGTTCTGTAAAAGACCATGAATTTTTCACACGGTAGAGCCACGCTGCAGCCATATTATGGTTGCCACACACGGTCAGTTCAACTGATCAGTTCAAACTAACTGTTGATATTTTTTTAAATATTGGATTTTCGATACATCGATAAATAAACTTAAATATAAGGTAAGGTGGGGTAAGAGGGACACCGGGGGAAGAGAGACTAGGGACCATAACTAGTAAACCGAAGTGTTTATGACTATGAACTTTCCGTCGATAAAACAGTTAAGAAGAAATAGTTTGAACGGTTTTCATAAGATGTCGCTACGTGACTCAGAAGCCACAAAAAATAAAGACATGTTTGACAGTTGCGAATTCGACTAGTACAAAGTTAGCGCGTTTTTTTGCGAACCAATAGTTTGGTGAAAAAAGAGTGCTGGAAATATTTTAAATGTAATGATACACGGAAAAAACTGTAAGTATTCCTTTTCATTAATCATTTTAGTTTAAAAACAATTAATAATATGAGTTTCTTTCGCTTGAAAATCCCAACCTCCAAAAACAATAGCTGGGGTAAGAGGCTCACTATTCCCGGTGAAAGAGGGACATATGTTTCTCTTTCCCCATGTCAGGGGTAACACACATTTTGAAAAATTTATAATTATAGGTAGATAAAATGTAAAGAATTGACTGACTGTTCTGTACCTACTACAATTTTAAATTATAACTAAACTAGAAATTGCCCGCGACTTCGTTCGCGTGTAACTGGACTTTCCCGGAAATTGTCGTTTGATCGTATAATTTATATCCTGTGTTACCCAGGAATAATGCAGCATTCTGTGTTAAAGAATTTTCAAATCGGTCTTCTAGTTTTTGTTTTACCTAAATCATAACAAATAGATGTAAATCAAACCTTTTCTTTTTATTATATTAGTTTAGATAATTAAAGTCTCATGCGTTTTGTATATGTCCCTGTCTTTTTAATTTTAATATTTTGTTATATTATAGCACTTTTGACCGTTGCAGGATATATGATAAAACATGCCGCGAAAATATATAAGAAAATCTGATAGAAGCAGATATGATTATGATAAATTAACTGAGGCTGTCAATGCAGTAAAAAATGGAACGATATCTGCATACGCCGCATCAAAACAATATAATATCCCAAGAACAACAATTGTCAACCGTGTATACGACCGCAAAGGTTTAAAATCCAAAACTTTAGGTAGGTGTACTGCATTACCCAGGGATGTGGAAGAAACGCTTGCGGAAAATCTCCACGTAATGGAAAAATCAGGGTTTGGGTTAACGCGCAAGGAAGTGATTGAATTGGTTGGCCAATACGTGGTTAAGAATAATATTAAAACCCCGTTTAAAGATGGAATCCCTGGTGAGGACTGGTTTATTGCTTTTAAAAATAGACATGGCCTTTCTGTTAAAAAACCTCAGGCCGTTGAACACGCGCGTAGAACTGCATGCAGACCTGCCGTGATCTACGGTTACTTTGATTTATTAGAGAAAACTATTAATGAACTGGGCTTACGTGATAAACCATCACATATTTGGAATCTCGACGAGACCAGCTTCAGTAAGGACCCGAATAAATCAAATGTTGTTGGTCGTCGAGGCTATACGTCTACAAGAACCATCGCCTCTCCAGGGAAAACGAATACAACTGTGCTTTTAGCATGCAATGCCGCTGGTGACAAAGCTCCGCCGCTAATTATATACACAGGAAAAAATATCTGGAACGAATGGGTTTCTCAAGATGGGTTTCCTGGAACCGTTTATGCTGCGACTGAAAAAGGTTGGATGGAGGCGACAGTATTCGAAAATTTTTTCGAAAAAGTTTTTTTGCCTACCGTTGAAAATAAACGCCCTATTCTCTTGCTTTATGATGGTCATTCCACTCATGTGGGAATTAATATAATACAAAAGGCACGAGAAAATAACGTAACGATTTTAAAAATCCCACCTCATACGAGTCATCTATTGCAGCCTCTGGATCTAGCGGTGAATAAATCGTTCAAAGACAAATGGGACATAGCGTTGGTCAAATGGCAAAGACTGAACGTCGGTAAGGTTTTACCCAAAAAAGAGTTTTCAACGATTCTTGGCCAAGTGTGGACTCAGATAGATTCCCAAGTATGTAAAGCAGGCTTCCGTAAAGCAGGGATATACCCAATAAATAAATATGTCATAGCTGAAGACAAGTTTGACCCAGTTCAGTTAGCAGAATGGAAGAATGCGAAACAGCTAGAAAAATCACAAAATCAACTTGTTAAACAAATATCCCCCAAAAAATTGAGTGAAATCGCACTGACTGTTGTAAATGAAATATATATAATACAGCAGGAAGTTCCTCAGTGTGATTCAATAGAAGCGTCACCAAATTACGTTTTACACAGCGAAGAAAAAGCTGTTCCATTGCAAAATATTGAAAATGTTCAACAGGGTCCTAAAGTCCAAATTCTTGACAATCAGCGTGTATATACCAATATCACATTTGAAGAGTTGCTTCTGAAAATGATTAAGCCTGGAAAACCATCTTTGACAACCAAAAGAACAAAAATAGCAACAGGCGCAGAGGTCATCACTCATGATCATGTGTTCGAAAGATATCAAAAAATGGAAGCAGAAAAAAAAGAAAAGTTGAAAAAGCAAGAAGAAAAGAAAACAAGTAAAGAAAAAAATAAATCAACGGAAAAAAGAGCGAGCACAAATAATAAGACTGGAGCAGAAAAAAATAACGGGGCGAAAAGGTGTGAGAACGGGGGTAATTATAAGCAGACTGATATACAGGTTTCTCGAGTGGATATGTCATTACCAGGTCCATCAGGTCTTAACAAAAAGAGGAAAATTAAAAGTGAGTTAAAAAAGAGTAAAACCATAAATTCTACAAAAAAAATAGTTCGACGAAATAAAAAACTTAGAAAAATATCATCATCCTCATCTACCAGCATATCTGATTGCATGAGCGTGCATGAGGATTCTGATATTATAGACGTGACCGATGAAGAATATGATATAACAAGAGATTTATACACCAACGAATTTATACAAAATTATGAACCCTGTAATGAAGAAGAAGATAAAATGTTTAGCATAGACAAGAAAAGCAATGTGGTGAAGAAATTTGGTGAGAATCCGGACAAGCAAAGCAAGGAGACAGTGAATTTGACTGAGGAATCAGATGAAACTAATATGGTAGCAGGAGAATTTAATGGCGAATTGGATGGGCTGACAGAAGTGGAAAAGGAAGAGCATTGTGCATTTAATGACCAAGCGGTTACTGAGGGGAACAAGGTGATACATGAAATCAGTGGAATATCGGATGAGAGAAACGATGTGGTTGAAAAAGTTTGTGATAGTTCGAATGAGAGAAATCAGGCGGCAAAAGAAGTTAGTGAGAGATCGCATCAAAGTAACAACAATACAACAGCAAAAGAAGGAAATGAGAAATGGGATGTGAAGAAAAATATAGAAGAGAAAGAGAATTATAAAATAAATGACAATGTCTTGATTCGATACTTTATCAGGAAAAAGTGGGTGTATTATGTAGGTTACATAGAAAATATACTTTCTGGAAGCGATACTAGTTATAATATAAACTTTTACAAAACTTACAAAAAGCCTCTGAAATTTAAACTCGCTAAACAAGTAGATCGTGATACCGTTTTAGAATACTCTATAGTCAAGAAAGTTCACCTGTCTCAAAACCCTAGAAATTCCAAAGAATTTCTTTTGGATGGAGAAGATCATATATATTTTTCTTAAATATTTATGAGGCTCTGTACGGCAATTTAATTGATTCAAGTGCCTTGCTTCAACAATAATTTCACATATTTTATAACAGTTTTGAATTTTGATTTTAATTTTAATAGTTTTGTTGTTTATTTTTATAATAATTTTGGTGTTTTTTTAGAAGAATTAAAAGACTGATTCACAATATTGATCTCGTTACATAGTGCCATTGCTATTTTTAAAGAGTAACTAACTAGGTTAGGGAGAGACTGTTTATTATTACTGTTTGTATGAATAAATAAATATTGAAATATAACTGGTCGACTTGTTTTTAGTTTGCCACCCCTGATCGAACCTGTATGTCCCTCTTACCCCGTTTTGATTTATTCTTCTTTTTCATTCCAAATGATACCTTATTTAATCGATTGTAAGATCAAATTTTGACCTAAGCAGTTCTACCAACAAATTAACGAACATTTAGCAACGAATATTTTAATTCAAACTCCAAACTTAAGAAATAAAATGACTGTCCCTCTTACCCCATGTGAGGGGGAAGAGGAACGTTTACTTAATCCTGACATTTACCTCAATATCGTCGTAAGAACTAATAATAGCGTAATGACATTTAGCCCATGGGAAGCTAATACATAAAGGCAAGTTTTGTGTGTTTCAAAGATCTTAAAAGGCTTTAGCTGTTCTTCCTAGCGGTCAAAATATTTTACTGAAAATGAAGTATGTTCCTCTTACCCCACCTGACCTTAGTTTTTTTTAAATTAATACAAATCCAAGTCGAATAAATTTATTTTAATACTAATCGATTTATCACACATCCTCATTGCTCTTTTCGTGACTTTAAGGAGCGAACGGCAAATAGAAAAAATACAATCCTAAAATAAGCTATAACGAGGAAAGGTCACTTGGAAATTGTTTTTCTTTCGAATTCTGTTAATAGTAATATAATCTTTGCAGAAAGTTTGGGTTTAAAAAATATATGAAAGGTGATTCCCACCCCATAGTTTATACTATGTTGATTTACAATATTAGATACATAGACAAATTAAAAGCCAGAAACAATAATTGGTGTAACGTACAAATATCGGCTTCAGTTGAATCACCTATCTATTAAGCTATCTTCAAATGAGTCATCATAAAATAACCGCAGTTTTTATTTCACTTATTGTGAGCCAGTGTTTGTCTATAGTTACACCTGCTGGTAAGCATGACATTGACCTATTCACTCCTGCTTTGAAGACCAAAACTGATAGATGATGATGATGCATATTCGCCAAGGAACACCAAGAAACGTGATGTTGTGCCACATCCCTTCTACTTTAAGCATGTCTTACCAGATCGTCACTCCATGTACTTGAAGTCATTTTTTCCATCGTTCTACGATTCTTCGAGTTATATAACCAACCGTAGTCATTTCAGCTTGCCGTTAGGCTATGTTCTGCTACGAATGTCTTCGTTACGGATTTTATCGTGTGGGGTCGGCGGACATATTATCATGATCTCGAAACCTTACCTTCAAACAAATAGGTTTCATCACGCTCTTTTCCTTCACCGCGGAACACTTGATAAAACGGCTCTTAAAATTGCAATAAAAATATTGATATTACGCGGGCGGGAATCGAACCTAGATTCTCGCGTACTCAGAAATTTACGGCGAGCGCTTAGACCCTGAGCATCTACGGCTAAATCGAATAATGTGAATGTAAATTGACAGCGATTTTGTCATTCTGTATGTTGCATTCTTAGTGTAATTACTAGTTGCATCTAAAACAATGTTTTCAATTTCGATCTATTCATTTTTGATACTACGTGTTTGGTAAATTTAAAATAGCAGACAGCTACATCACGCCTAAATTTTATGATTATCTTTGAAATTCGTTCTATAAAATTAAGGTGTGATGCAGTTGCTTGCTATTTTAAATTTACAAAACACGTGGTATTAAAATGTTTTGAAGTAGCGTGTGAACTTTACTTCTCTACTCGCGCAGAAGCAATAAAAAACATCTGCTCGAATATATAACTTAATGCTCTACTATAGGATGTTATGTACTTTATTTATTTAATTGTTTTCAACGGGTTAACGGATGCTAAGAAGATGATACCTCGATGGATAAAAACTGCACTATTATCCACGTCTAGAACTCTCCTGCCAATCTACTTGAATTCCGTAGTCTAGTGTAGTTTATGTGATGTTTGTGCTGTTAGCCTTTTGACTTTTATAGCTTCTTCGGACTCAGGGCTCATTGCCTGAAAGGCTGCAAGCTTAAAATAAAAAGGGTAAATTTAAATCATTTTGCATCGTTACTTACGTAACGATGTTCACCTACGTCAGTTGAAAGTGCACAAAAATGAGTTATCTAACGGCTGGCTGAACAGAGAGTGGCAGGTTCTCGACTCTGACGGCTGATTCGTATCGTTAGATATTTTGTACGGTATTTGGTATAGGTGTACGGTGTGTGCGCAGTGTGGAGGGATGCATGCCGCGCCTGTCTGCGGACGCACTGCGTCCCATCCGATGTACTAATTGTGTTTGTTGCACTTGTGTAGTGCTCGCGTGTGACTGGCCGGCGACATTTGGGTCGTCAGAATCTAGCTGAACGGGGGGTTCGATTAAAATGTTACAGGGCCTCCGGAGACTCCGTAACGTTTGGAGTCGGGGCGTGGGTAGCTGCGTTTACCACTAACGGGTTGGGATATGTCTCGGCGCTCTTAAAGTAGTGCAGAGGCATTTCCTTAAAATATTCAGAGATCGTCGGGAGTTGATAGTCTCTGTGTAAGTCGGAGTTTCGCTGGTACCACCGAGCTCCGGTGGATTTTCGGATGTATCTATTTTGGAAAACTTGGGGGTCGTACAAGTGGCGATGGGCAGCATGCGCGAAAATAATACTTGCGTAGGACACGATAGATGACTAATGAGAGGCAAAATGGGTGAGGATTGTTCTGCTTTCAGGGCTCGGGTCAACTGCTAGAAGGTAGTTTGAGAAGGCTCAATATCCTCCAGCAGATTATCCAGAGTGGAGTGACGGGAGTAAACTCAACCGACACGTCCGGAGCCTACAGAACCCAAGCGCAGTAAGGATTTCTTTTGTTCTGTGAATTCCGTAGTAGTTGATTCATCTGTTTTTAATCTGTGAAGTTCAGGTGAATAGTGTAAACTACCAATGCAAAGAAAACAGATTAGACTTAAAATGAAGAATTTTTATTTAATAAATAATTATAACAGGTACATGTCATTTTATCTAGCCAATCTAGCAAATCGTTTTTATCCAGTCTATCTCTAGTCGAGAAAAATTATATAAAAATCGACTGTTGAAGTTGTACTTCAAATTGTTTATTTTATATCATGATCATATCAGCCCTAAATATTTCAGGGCGGGTTACGGGCCTTCGTTATTTTATATAATTTAATCAATTTTTTTCGGCAGATCTTCAACGTAACAATTAGAGTAGTTACAATTAGTAGAAACTTATAGCTAATAACAGATTAACACAAACATTTCACAAAATGGACGACAAATATGAGCACAAAATACACATTTTGATATCTAAAAATATACCATAGTATAACTTTTTTTTTTTTTTTCTAGTTTAGAATTTTCCATTTTAATTGGATTTAATTTTGT
>DWHP01007522.1:0-10917 GCA_018247895.1 Parnassius honrathi
GTTGTCTTGCAATACTTGCTTGACATGCTGGAGCTCGGCGGCCAGATGTTTTCTGTCACAGATCCCTCGTGCTCTCTTCTTTCTCGTACTACGAGGTTTTTCGGTATAGCGGTAAAAAAATTCGGTACTTTTAAGACCGGTATTTGAGGACAAAATAACGGTGTTCCGGTATTTCGAAATAAGTGATCTATTTTTGCAAGGTTGTTTAAAGACTATACAGAACGCTCGATTTCTATGGTACATAGTGTTGTCCATACTGCTGATGAGTTTTCATATGATATGAATCACGAATAATTTCGATTGTAGAAAAATAAACTCAAAATCAACTTCGCAAGACACTGCATTTCCACGAATGGACATCTTTACGAAAACGCAGATACATGAATGTCAACTTACATACCGCGATTGAAAGCGAGTTTCAAGACGGGTCGCGATTCAAAAATATTGGATTAGTTAGAGTTGATGGCAACAATGCCCGCGGAAACTTGTATCAGGCTACTGAAAATCAAACTATTTGAGTTTGAGCTATCGTTAGATCGAGGTATCGTGGCAATAACAACTGTTGGTGTCAGTGTGATGTGCAGTCGGCCGCAATATAAAAGCGTTTCATCAAATTTGTCTGGCACATGGGATAGATACATCTTGGAGTGTTGGACGTTTTATATAGAAAAGCAACCACCACAGAATACAATCAAACTGAAACGTCAGATGAAAATGAAAGTGAAGATGAAGACGGTGACAATTAAATATTCACAGTTGTTGAAACTTCGGCGCTACGTTTGAACTTGGAATATGGTGGTGTGATCAAGAAAATACGCTCTGTGATAAAAATGTTTTTGAGATCTCCAACAATAAATGATGCATTACAAAATCACGTAAGAGAGCAAGAAAGCCGTGATCTGGCCTTAGTTTTGGATTGCAAAACTCGGTGGTCCAGTTTAGCTAACATGATAGAGAAATTTAACCGACTGAAGACGTGCATTGAAAAAACTCTGATAGTTATAAACTCTGCTATCAAGTTCTCCCAAGAGTTTGAATTGCTGCATTTCATTCGAAAGAGCTTGAAAATAGTCAAGATCACAGTCGAAGCACTTTGCCGATGAGATGCGACACTTTTAACTGCAGTAGCTGCCCTTAAATATATGCTACGAAAAATAGAAAACCAAAAAACAAGTTTATCTAAATTTCTGGTGGAAGCTCTAAGAAAGCGCATATCAGAAAGACATTTTTCACACCATCCAGAGTTTCCAAGAATGAGTTGTGATGAAATGATTACGTCAATTACTGAACTTATTCAACGATTACAATAACAGACTGTCAACTCTCTACAAAACGGGAGTGCGATGAGCTCACCTGCTGCCGCTTATGCTTCTGCTGAAAAGGAAACAAGTAATGATGACACAGGTACTAGCAGCAGTACTTCATCTGTGATGGAAAAAGAACTTAAAAAATCAAAAAGCAAAACAGATCCCAGATCAGCGAGGAAGAAAGAAGACAATATTCAAACATTAATTCGAATGGAAATGACATTGTATGAAAATGGATGTACTAGAGGCAGGTTTTTGGACGCAGCTTACAAGTACCTCTTAAGTATTCCTCCCACCAGCGTTGAATCAGAAAGAGCCTTTTTAGCTGCAAGTTACATTTGTAACAAAATAAGATCATGGCTCAACGATGCCAGTTTGGACGCGTTGTTGTTTCTTCGTTCGATTTTTCAACAAACGCGATCTGCCTGATTAAAGCACTTGACTACTTGAGTTAAATTAACCCCGCGCCTACATTTTGATTTATTTTGGAATAATTACTTTCCATACTTTCATTTACAATTTGATTTTGTTTTAACAATAGTTCATATTCGTAGTATAGCTTAGAGAGATATTTGAAATTGTTAAATGTTTTCTTATCATTAGAGAGTAAGACTGATTTTATTACCGATTGTGATACTTGTGCCAATGAAACAATATAAACAGTAGTTGGATCAAATAACGTGTAATCCTTTTTATTCTTAATTGCCTTTATTTATAACTCATTTTGTGGATTCTAGGGAGTCGATAAATAGTTTCAGTATTTCTGCCATATAGTGTAGAAAACTGCTTTAATCGCTTTCCACAAACAAGACTTACCAATCGTTATTGGAATAATTTAAACAGTTATAAGCGATATTTAAAAAATACCGAAATAATACTGAAATTTCGGTATACCGGTTATTGAAATTTCAATATCAGTATCAATACCGGTATGGAAATCATTCCGGTATTCCATGCCCTAATAAAGACAGAGATATGAAACCGGCTAACTGTGGAAACAGTGAACGGCACACTTGTTGCTGCAGAAAGTGCAAAAGGTTCAACTCAAAAGAAATGTATAGCCGCATGACAAAAGATAAAATATACGGTAGACAAAACGATGACAGTCAGGATGTTCCTGACATAATATTTGGAGATGAGATGTAACCTGAGTTACCTTTACCTTTTTGTTACATTATAATTGTCGTAATAATATAGACACATTTCGTTTTCTTTTTGTGATTTCACTTGAGTATAAAGATTTTTTTAAATACCTATAAACTTGCAATAGTTTATTTCATAGAGTAAAATTTCTAAATCCAGTAGTTCAATATACCTTAATTTTGGTTTTCGATGCATAATAAATGTACGAGGTTTGAAAGTCAAATTACGAGATTTTTAGCTACCTAAGTACGAGGGAATATTTTTTACTGTTGGCAACCCTGCACCGGAGATCCCGTTGCGAGAGTGGGTGGCTTCATTGTGTGTCCGCTAAACCGCAACAAAAATGTAAGTAAATACGTATTTTTTGAATTATAGCTAAATAGAATCCCTTTGATCTTAGTTTCGTACAACAATGTTAAAAAGACAAAATATCGCTTTTTTTTTAACAAAAAATCTCAAAATTTGATTTCGTCACCAACCGGTCACCTGGGCGACTGAAACGGTTGTCCAAGTGACAGTATTGGTTGCCCAATGGACAGCCTAATGAATCAGAATCTAAGTTACGATTAATTGCTTTATTTCCTCACATTTTATAAGTTATTTTTTTAAATATATTTGGAAATAATATTTTATGAAAATTGTTATGTGCCTATTATGTAGATTTTTTCAACGAGTATAAACTGCAAATGTGCTGTCAGTAAATAAATAGCGAATTCTTGGGTCAGTTTTAAAAGGTTTTAAGTTATTGATTATAATTATGTTTTGTTTTTGTTAAAGAATGTCCAAAGAAAAACCTCGAAGAAATCCAGATAGGCTTAAATCAGATCCTGTAAAACATGCTGAGCGGAAGAAGAAAAAAAGAGAAGAGTAGAATTTTAATTTCTGACATGACACCACAGGATAAATTAACGCAGGAATTATTAGGACATTGAGGAAGCAAGCAGAAAGAAAACGCAAAAAAACAAACTGCTAATTTACTAGCAGTTACACTTCCAAACTCTCCAAGTATCTTTCAAGATATAATAAAACTTCCTGAATCAACACCTTCGCCCCCACCTACGCCAACAGCCTCGCCTTCACTAACAGAAAAGCTGAACTCAAATAACAAAAAAGGGGTAGAAAGAAAATACGCAGAGACAGATCCAAATTTTATAAATAAAATGTCCGTTTATTGAAAGACAATAACCAATGGAAGAAAAAGTATGAGAATTGAAAGAAAAAATTGCAACTTCAGAAGAAAAGTCATGAAATTAAATCACAAGAAAGCGAAAAGCCTAAGATGAAGGAAAAACTGGTGATTCAGAAAACGATCAAGATAATTATAAAGCTAAATATAAAACATTAACTCGTTTTATTAAAACAATATATAAAAAAACAAAAGCCGTAAAGAAAAGAGTTTGCTTAAAAATATTTTCAAGGATTTAGATACAGCTCAAAAAAATTGTATTATAAAAGAAAGTTTAGGTTTACAAGGAAAAATTAGAACAAGGCCACTAATCAGAAGAGAAACTCAGTTGAAAAAGAAAATTAAAGATTTTTTTATAAGGGATGATATCTCCAGAAATACCGCCGGTAACAAAGAAACTGTCAGTAAAGGCAAAGAAAAGGTTGAAAAACGATTTTTGTTGGATTCAATGAAGAACCTTTTCAAAACTTTTAAACAAGAGATTCTAGGTGTAAAATGCTCCTATTTTTATTTCACTAAAAATATACGATTTTATGTACTCGAACCAACAGTTTCTGGAAGGAAATTATGTCTTTGTAAGGTTCATTTGAATACCGAATACAAGATTAAGGCTCTCAATAACAAAATAGTCGTTAACTCTTTTGATCTAGGTACTCTGATCATGGAAACAGTTTGTAATAATAATCACATAAAATGTATGTATAATACATGCATGCAATGTCATGACCGAAAACTGAACATAAATACAGACAAATCACAAGATAAAATGCAATGGCTTGAGTGGACAAGAGAGGGCGAAATATATTCAAAGGAAGGGAAAAACATAAAAGCTGTTAAAATTAAAGAAACTCAAAGAAGACGCGGTAAAAAAACATATTAAAAATCTTTGAAAACGATCTAAAAGCACTCAAAAACACGTTTTTAATACAAAAAACCAATACAGGAATTTCAGACAAAGCATTGGCGACATTAAACCAGACGAAACAATAGTACTAGTTGACTAGTGAAAATTATAATTCAAAACAAGCTGGAGAAATACAAGCTTATCATTTCGGCGGATCAAGAGAACAAGTTACACTACACACAGCAATACCATACGTCCCCGACTGCGAAAAGAAACGCCAGGCATTGTCAGTTTTACTGTGTCCTCTTGCAACATACATCAACCAGCTGCCATTTGGGCACATTTGCACCCCTTCCTCACATATTTGTTGACAAATTACCCAGAGATCAAGGTGATCCATTTTTTCTCGGACGGACCTTTCCCCCAATGCCGTCAAAAACGTAACTTCTATTTGGCTTGCAAAAAGATTTTTGAATATGTCTGAAGTTCAAAGTTGGTCGTTTTTCGAGGCAGGCCATGGTAAAGACTCTGTTGACGGTATTGGGGGATACCTAAAGAGAGTGGCAAACGCTAAAGTGGCAATTGGAACTGACATTAATAATGCACTTGAGTTTTATCAAAATCTTCAAGGTACAAGTAAAATTTAATTATTTTATATTAAAAAAGAGGATATTGAGTAAATTGAGAGACACCCCACATAACATTCTCCCACTACTTAGTACAAAGGAAGTACACCAAGTATTCACAAAACTTCGAGGACAACTGAAGTATAGAAACTTGAGCAGTTTCCGTGCTCGATTCTGTGATTGCTTTAATCTTAAAATTTATTATCTATACCAACTCTGTAAGTGTTCAAACAACTTGTAAAGAGACTCTCATTGAGGATGATTCTGACGACGATTTGCCGTTGAACAGTTTAAAAGAAAACGATATCGAATACACCGATATAAAAAGGGTTTCGAAGTAAAAGCTTTTATAATATTGTTTACGGATCTTCTGACGATGATCAACCACAACCAAAAAGCCACACTAGCGCTAATTTAAAGAAAGCGTAAAAATGTGACTGTCGAATGGAATTTGGCTAAAAAGGTTGATTTCACTATTTCAGATAACGCTCGAAATATTGCAAAAGCAATTGAAACCGATTTAGTATTGAAGCATTACGGGTGTTTTGCACATTCACTCAATTCAATAGTTCAGCCGGCACTAAGGCCAATAGAATTATTAGTAGAAAACATTAAAAAAATTGTGGCTCATTACAAACGAAGCGCTACTGCTACTGATATGCTTCTTGAATATCAATTGAAAAACATGACGGAATGGGGTGACCGAAACGTTTAATTCAACAAGTGCCAACAACATGGAACTCCACATTCTTTTATGTTACGCCGATTTCTTTTACTAAGAGGCGTTGAAACACTGCATGGCCCTCATTGAGAGAGACTGCACTAATATTAATACACTGGAATGGGAATTAATGGGGGAAGTGTGTACAGTGTTACAGCCCCTGGAAGAAGTCACTTCATCTATCAGCGGTGATGAATATCTGACAGGAAGTACGATGATAGTCATGACTGTCTCACAGAAATTTGTGATGATTTTTTAAACAAAGAAGAGGTCGCGCTATTTAATCCCACAATAAAGGAAATCGTCAATGGACCAATAGAATGATTTGTTGGCGTAGAGCACAGTAAAACTTTTGAGTTCTGTACTTTGTTAGACCCACGTTTTAAATTATTACTCTTTAAAAATGAATATGCAGTGACAAATTTAAAACGACATGTGCAGTCATTAATAATAGGCATAATAACACGGGACTAATTCACAGACAGTACAACTCATGAAGTGGAAGAAAAAAGTTCGTCAGTTGTTAGTGCATGGAACAAATTTGATGACTTACTGAAGAAAAGTATGCCCCAAGGCAAAGCTCTAGCGAGAGCTATAAGAGAATTGCAAATGAATATTGGTGTCGAGATACTCCAACGACAAAGGTTTGAAGGCAAATAGAACAGTCCATTGAAGTGATGGCGAGACCACGGAATAATTTAGCCACATTTGTCCGAAATGCTCCGCACGAAGTGCAACATTGTGGCGATGTCTGTACCTTGTGAACGGTTATTTTCTAAAACGGTGTTGATCATCAACGAAAAAGGATGTCGTCTCAAGCCCCACAAAGTTGAGGAAATTGCATTTTTAAATGAAAATCTTGATAAGAAACGATTTGAAAAATAAAAAATAATATAAAAGGAAAAATATGAGAATACCCGTAAATATTTTTACGCCTTGTGTAATCATTCGTAATTTGTAAATATGGTGATTTTTAAATGCGCCAGAAAAGATTTATTTTTAATTTTATGTACCTCCTGTACCTACTATTCATGATTAATTTTCTTTATCGGCGGCTCCACATATGTGCCGTGAAGCTCCGTAAACAAGCGTGAATGTGAATGGTTTTCGCGGGGTTCACGCCTGTTCCCCGATCACAGTCGGTATTTTGTCCCGCGACAAAGGGTTTACGCACCCTTCGCGCGGCGTTCACGCGTGCCTACACATCCACATTCACGGCCCCGTGCCAGTTCGTTTCGGACTACAAAGGTGTACGGATGATGTATTTCAATCATACACCATCTTCTTTTATTCCAACGCTTTCTAATAAATTTCTTATTTGGGGCATCCAAAAAGTGGAATGTTGCTACAGCGAATAAAGTTATTGCAGCAGCAGCTTCTACGTCCGTTTCGCGGCGGGTTTCACGAACGATTGTGAGCGTCCCATGAATGTGGAGGGCACGACTTCAGCCGTGAATTCATGGCATGAATTCGCGCGTGAATTCACGGCACTAACGTGGAGCTACCATATTGTGTCTTTCATGGCTAGTTAAGATGAAATGGGAGCCAAAAGCAGATTTTTCACGCTTTGATAAATTTGATTTTCTCAAAACGTGAAAAGAAAATCAAATTTATGCCATTAAAAACTACGAATTCACCTCTTTTTTTAATCATTTTGAAAGTTAATATTTTCCTTAGCGAATTATGATAGCCAAAGCACGATTGAAACATTTTGGCTCGATACAAAAAAAAGTTTCCTCAAAATCTACATATTTAGGTACGTCCACAAAGGGAAAATGTAGTTTCATTCTAATGTAATTAAAGCAATTTCAATAAAATTATGTTTTTGGTGTTCACCAGTAAATACATAAGGGAATTATGGGTTTATTTTAAAATAAAAGAGTATAATATTTTATTTTAAAAAAAATACCAAATAAATATTGTGCAATAAAATTGCGCGCCGGCCGGCCAAACAGGAGCATATCGCCGCTCCTCATCACAATACTATTGGAAGTAGAAGGTTCGGGAATCTTATAATTTTTCATTCATAGTTACGAAATGCGTGAAGATACATTTTACTAGTTGGCTCTCCAAGCGTTTTGTTAAGTAACACTGTACATAGATTTATGAGACTGTTTTCTTATCGCTTTGCGTAATATAAGGAGCATGTTTCTTTTATTTTCAGAGTCGCCTATGCCGCCTGATGATAACTTCACCAAAGATGAACTGTCAGTTATAGACCACGTAGACCTAGAATATAGTGAAAGTATTCTAGAAAATTTGCCATCCAACGCCTCTATTTTTCCTGATAGTATTCTTGATACGTCACCTGACTCAGTCTAATCGCAATCAATAATATTAAATTCAAGATAATCCTTAGCTATCGAGATACCCGTAAACGAACTTAAGACTGAGATCACTTTGACCTTCACCAGCAATTCCATTTTTTTTGTCCAAATAGTCCCATAAGCATTAGTTTACCTGTACCTGATAATCATTCCAGAGATTGGTCTTATATAGAAGATACTGATTCCGCCGTAAGTACGCCTAATCGGCTAAGTAATCGACGCAAGCGAAGTTCAACTATTAAAAAGACAAGCGTTGCTTAAGGAAGTTATATAAGCAAGAATGGAAGGATTTCTAAAGAAAATATAAAGTGAATAGAGGTTTTGAGCATACCAGTAGAAATAGAAAAATTTACCCTGAAAAACTATTAAAACCACTCTGCCCTTAAAGCTACCGTCAAAAATGTTATGATAGGATATCAGAAGAGAACCTAAAAATAATTTTTGAGATGTTTTGGATGATTGGCAATCATTCACGAACTTGGTTGGAATCAATTGAAAATGCAGAGATAACAAGAATATCTGTTTGTAAAACAATGTTTCTTAGAACCCTCTCGATAAATTTTAACTTTGTTAATCCTGCTCTAGAAAAATTTGATCGTGAAAAAGTTTGTATAATCCGATCAACGAGAAAAACATTTAAACAATTCAAAAACTATAACAATTGATATAGTATGTAATGTGATTGATCATATTGAAGTTCTCGCGCCTGTTGAAGCTCATTACGCTTGCTATGATTCGAATCATAAGTATTTGGATGACTCACTGTCATTTCCTCAGGTGTACATGCTTTATGAGTGGTTTGATTGAAACGTTTATTCTGGGCGTCTCTACTGCACGACAATAGGGTGGATATGGTAAACAAATTTATAAATATTGCCTTCCATAAGCCCAAAGAAGATGCATGCGAATAATGTCACATATTTAGAAATAAAACAAGGGATACCGAAGAAATACATAAACAAAGAAATCATTTGAAAGAAAAGGACACAGCTAGAATATTAAAAAGGAAGACAAGGAATCGGCAATGCATTCTTCAAAGAGGATTAGGTTGTAATTTTGACTTGCATAAATGCCTAAGGGCGGATTCGACCAAATTCAATGTTACTCTAGAGTAACTAACCCTCGAATAAATTTACTCCTTGGTCTTACTCTCGGATAATTTAGTTTGCGTTTTTCCAACACAAACGGAGAGTAGCCAATACTGGGTATTGTTACTCTAGAGTTGGGGAATGAAAAATGAATGAACATGTAAGCCAACTAAAAATCGATATACATTTGTTTATATAGCGTAATGCAAGATTTTCTGTCTATTTAAAGTTTGCCGGATTAAAATAGTGTCAACTGTCACTGTCACTGAACATTAAAACATTAACACGCGAGTTGTCATTTGATTATTCTTATAACCTTACCCTTATTTCTTATATTTTTAAATAAAATGTCTGGAGAAAAAGAAAGCGTAGCCCAAATTGGTTACCTTCAGAAAAGAGTTTGTTGTTAGGACTCGTAGAAAAATATTTTCGTGTCATCGAAAATAAAAAAACAGATGGTGTTACGATGAAGCAAAAATTACCCGAATGGTAAATTTTATCCCACGAATACAATAGCCAAACGACACACTGCTCACGTACAGCAGAAAATTTAAAAAATGAGTGGGAGTATATGAAAAAAAAGCCAAAAAGGAGGAGTCATACAGGAGGATGCATAGAATCCAAACAGGTTAGTATTTATCCTGCCTTACCTTATCAATGTTTGTATTGATCCAGTTATTTAGGCAAAACCTATAAATCTTTAGTATATATTAGAAATATGGACAGGAGTAACTATGAGCTTATAACTGGAGGAGCAGCGGACTGAGATATGCCTGCATACATTTATATAGTGTTAGCCACTACTGGGAACATGCTTATCCCAAAGACCTTTAGGTGTTCAATGTACCATAGCACTTGATAGTACAATGCTGCGGTCTGATCAAGTGATTTATTTTCTTCGTCTCCTAGATAATGGGATTATTATTTATAGTTGAAATATTTTGAAAATGTGAGAAATGGTATACTTTAATACTTTTACTTTAATCATTTTGTACTATTTTAGGTGGAGGACCAGAAAATCCAAAGAAAGAAGATCCTCTAGATTCCAAAATAATATTGTTAATTAAAACAAGTGCTGTTGGGCTTTTCAACCATTTTGACAGTGACAGTGTTGCCCCAGATAGCTTAGAGAGGCATAATTTTGCTGAGGCTCAAGTTATTTTGCCTGAGGAGCCAGAATTATGTAATAAAGGTTAGTATCTTACAGCTTAGTTAAGGACCCTAGAGAAACCATACAAAATTGTTATACCTTTAAAATTTGGTTGCAGATCTTGAGACTGACATTAATGAAATTCAAAAGACTGGGATTGACTCGAATGAAGTATTTATGCAGGTAAATTAGTAGCACATTTCTGTAGCCCTATACATTATACACCTGAAGCAATTCATAGTATATAGTAAATATATGCTGTTTTGTTATGACTTGCTAAACATAAGTATCTTGACTCCATTACATTAAATAGTTCGGAGTATAGCCAAGTCTGTCATTCTTGGCAGCATGGATTGCCCTGTCAAATAAAGAAAGCCAGACTTGCCTATATTTTGTGTTCCAATATGGTAGTAGGCTTGTTTTTAATTTTATCATTTAAATGTTTTTTGTGAGATGAAATATTATATGAGCATTATGTTGTTTACATTTTAATATAAATCTTTGTTTTAGGACTGGAGTGATTAT
>DWHP01007523.1:0-10916 GCA_018247895.1 Parnassius honrathi
CGCACCACATCAAAGAAAGACCTCGTTATAACATTTATTAACGAAACAAAACCAAAAAAAAATGGCGGCCGTCAAGCGTCTAACAATTTCGGTTTAACTCGAGGCTTCGAGGTTCAATGTTTCTCGCGACGCGGCTCTTCGTTTGGTAGCAGCAAATCAACTGAACTGCGTGCCGGCGCAGGCTAAAAACTCCCACTCGATCGGACGCGCCCTCTAGAGGAATGCAATCCGTACAAACGTTCATCCGGTTTCACTCGGCGCGAACACCGGATCTCTACGCTTGCCATACGAAACATAACAATATTAAGCTGCTATTTTACGCTGAGATTTAGAGTTTTCCAAAAACGCAACCTTCACAACAACATATTATACAAAAGTAAATCAGCTCAAAATTTCGGACGGTTAAAGCCTACTTATTTTTCTGTAACAAGCCAACTGAAGTGAAATTGAAGAGGTATGTAATTAGACGCGCCCCCGTTGCCCCTGTACCCGAGCACCAGCTGAGACGAGATCAATATCTGTTTCGTGTAAAAATAACAATAGTCTGTTTATTTTGTAGCAATGGAATTCAATATTATAAATCTTATTATCTGTGTACAATGACTACACAAAATTGAATTGTCTGTCATAACTGGATTCTATTAACTTTTGGAGTATATTTGCGTGCCAAAGACATGAATAACCATTTTAAAAATTCTAACCAGGTCATCTCCTGGTTAGCGGTAGTGGGTTGCGGTATATTCAGCTTTTTTAATATGTAGAAGAAGGACAGAAGAAGCACGATAGCAGATTAAATGCTTGTAATGTGGTCATTAAGGATTACGATAAGGGTGACTGAAAATTATGTGTTAAATGTTTGGTTTGCAAAACGATGCTGTGTGCAGTACTAAGGAAGGAATGTGTTGGTGGTTAAGTCACGTAAAAGAAATGAATGAGGAAAGAGTGATAAAGCAAATTTATGTTTCTTAAGTGAACGGCAGTGTCGGCAAAGGACGCCCTAGACGAAAGTTTATCGACCAAGTTGGCGATTTATTGAAAGTGGATATATCGATGTAAATGAAGCGAGAAAGGTTTTTTATAGGAGGGGTAACAAACGAGCGTACCGCTCACCTGATGTTAAGTCATTACCGCCGCTCAGCCGCGTGAGTCAGAATCGTGGCAAACTTTTTGACGTAGTAGAACCATGCTGGAGCTATATTAGTAGTATTAGCAGTTGTAGCATAAGTGGATCGGCTTGACCAGGGAAGGCACACGCTCTCACAGAATACCATCGTAAAATAGTAGCTCAACGCTGCTGTGTTTTGTATGACGAGTGTGGAGAACCGGAGACCCTTTTTACTGGAAACGAGGCATTCCGTCTTAGTCCTCACGGGTGACAACACGTCTGCATTTAGATTCATAATCGAGGATAGATGTAGATGTCTATGGGTCACATCAAGCACTTACCATCAAGTAGACTTTGTGCTCGATTGTCACCCTTATCCTATAAAAAAATTCTTAGTGTCTGCCTAGTTCTCTGAACGACAAGCGTAAGGATTTATGTGTGTACATATAGAACAACGTTGATAAACGAGCATACAGTCTGCCTGATTTTAAGTGAATACTGTGACCTATGGACTCTTACATCTATTCCTGAATAAGAACCGAAGCTAAGGTGCGTTGATCGCCTATGAGGACTTACATGTACATAAGTAAATGGGGTCATGAATTCTTTTAATTCTCTTACGCAGGCATCACGCGGTTATATATTCACAAGAAAAAACGTTTAATACTAAAAGGTTTTCAAAAAGCTTCATATTTTCACGCCCGTTTTGTATTTTCGTATGAAAATAACATGATTCCATTCAAAATGTTTTTCCGGAGCTTTATGTTTTTGTAGACGCCATTTTATCTCGTTAAGCTCGTGTCTTTCCTTTGAGAAGGTTGTGCATAAAATGTACATATCTCTTAGGATCTCTTTGCTGTTACATGTATATATTTTTCAGTATACACGTGCTTCGTCTCAATATCCTCCTTTACTATAGAACATGTTTATAGGTTTTGTTATAGAATAAGGGTGACAAACAAGCACACAATCTGCCTAATAGTGAATGGATGCTGCAGCCCATAGACGTCTACATCCATCCTCGATTAGGAATTAAAATGTAGATGTGTTGTCGTCACACCTGAGGACTAAGATAAATGGCCTTGTTTTCATTAAAAGGGATCTCCGGTTCTCTACACTCACCATACGAAATAGCAGCGTTAAGCAACTTAATGAGATGCTTCTCTCGTCAATATACCTCCTACTGTTAAAAAGTTCCATTTTATTCTCAACACGTCTGAAAGTAATCGCTTTTTAGCGATTTATTGATTACTATTTAGCAAGCTCTTTTCAGCGAGTTATTGTTACTGCCTTCAAAGTTGTACTCCCTGTAATATGTTTTTTTCGTGTTTTTGGTATACGATAAAGTATATATAATAATGATTAAGATATTGCACGCTTAACAACGGTGCTTAACAGCCTCTAGTTGGGCGTGAATAAGCCCTTTAGGTCATGCCCGTTCTCATGTACACCTTTGGCATACTCAGATGGACTCAGTCGGAACTTAACGCCCTGGGTAGAAAAGTCCGCACCGTTATGAAGTCCCACAGGAAGAATCACTCGTGATCGTCAGTAATGAGACTGTATTGCCGCAGACACATGGTGGGCGCAGCTTCTCGAGCGCTCTAAACATGCATCCGTAATTACTTCTTGGCGAAATCGGATAATCCATTCTACACGAACGTCACTTTATATGATATAGGGCGTAACCCAATTATCCTTCGCCAACGAGTAATGGCAAGACCCGGCAGTACAGAGCATTTCCAACCGTGAGATCGTATTGGAGAAAGAGCTCCACTGTAAATTCTACAAAGTTTTACATGAGCCTTTTGTAGATACAGTTACCTTCCTCCACTAGCTACGCTTTGGTGACCTATTCGGAGTAACCGAGGGATTTCGCTATGCAATACAGAATCAGGCTATTAAGACCAACAACAGCATCGTCGGTATCTGTCGCGTTTGTCGCTATCTCGGTGAGTCACTTAGACATGTCATCTCCAGTTTCTAACTCTCAGTACTTGCAAAGACACGACCTAGTGGTCAGGCTCCTACACCAGGAGCTCGCCCTGAAATATGATCCCGTATATCGGTAATTGCAGAGCCGAAATATGTAGAAAAGTTGAAGCCCTGAGATCAGAATGTGAGAATATTTTTTTTTATTTGTTGAAGTCAGCTTTTACAAAATTCTTTTTTATTTTATTTTTTTATTTTATTGAAACAAAATTTACAGCTTTTACATTTACCAATATATATAAACAATTTTGGGCATGTCATGTAATCTAGAGGCCTTTATAGATTTAGATTAGTGTGATGAGAATGAGAGAAAGTGCTTGTGCGTGTGTGTGTGTGTGAGTGTGTGTGTATGATGTATTGAGAGGTGAAAACGTGTGTTAGTTTGTGGTATAAATATAAAATGTGTGTGTGTATCGCAACTTCAACCTATCTTCAACTTAATAAACAATGCCATTTGCCAAAACCTTTGAGACAGCTTTTTGAATTTGACCTTGGACAAACAAAAAGGGTCAATGCTAGAGAAGTATTTATTATATGTTCTTAGTACTCTATTTGTAACAGAGTTCTTTGCATAGTTTGTGTAAGTTGGTGGTACTTAAAGTAATTCCGTAACTCTAGTGCGTTTCTTGGGGGTACGAAAACTCATAATCTGTTGAGTTAATTTTGAACAGTCTAGGGCGCCAGTACAAACCTCGTATAGCAGCATCATGTCAGCTACACATCTACGATCTTGTAATGTTAATAAGTTGCAATGCAGACAAGAGCTACGGTATTCTTCGCTCCTGTGTCTGCCCCGGTAATTGAGATACCGCAGGAATCTACTCTGTATACTCTCTATGGCTGCGACATATTTTTTGTATTGAGGACTCCAAGTAGTAGAGCAATATTCCAACACGCTGCAGACGTATGAAAAATAAAGTGCTTTAACGCAACTTAAATCATTGCAAGGTTTGGTGACGCGCATGATGAATCCAAGATTTTTGTAGGCTTTCATGGTTATTAACGTAATGTATTCTGAAAAGTTTAGTTTGCTATCTAAAGTTACTCCCAAATCTTTAACGCTGCTTGCTTTTGTTATGGGATGATTGTCAATGTGGTACGAATACTGTATAGGTTTTATTTTACGAGTAAACGTGATTGATATACATTTTTCAATATTAGCTGTTATGCGGTTAGTTTTATAATATAGAGAAAGTCTATTTAAGTCGTCTTGGAGGAGCCGAGAGTCCTTTTCTGAGTTTGTATTCGTATATATTTTCTTATCGTCTGCGTATAGAAGAAAATGAGCGTGTTGTAAACATGTTCCTATATCAAACAGGTAGGCTCTATACAGGAGAGGACCAAGCAGAGATCCCTGTGGAACACACGAAGGGCCGTTTATGTAATCAGATCTGAAACCACCTATAATTACAGCTTGGCCACGGTTAAAACTATAGGCTTGTAACCATCTTAACAAATCACCACAAATCCCAAGCGCTTCTAGTTTTTGGAGCAGGATGACATGATCCACATGGTTGAATCCTTTTTCGAAGTCCGTATAGATCACATCAACCTGCAAACTTCCGTCCATCCCACGTAAGACGACGTTTATAAATAGGGATAGTTTGGTAGTTGTCGAGCGACCCTTAACAAAGCCGTGTTGTTCGGGGAGAATGGAAGGCATTAATACTGGATATACGTTATTATATACTATTTTCTCTAAAACTTTACCATAGGTATTTCATATTGAGATTGGTCTATAGTCTTCAATTTTGTTTTTCTGTCCTTTTTTGTGTATTATATATGTGCTTGCTTCCATAGTATAGTGAGGCTTCCTTCTTATAAAGATCTATTAAATAATATACGTAGATGTAATCAGAGAGCCGCTGCGCAATTGACTATGAATACTGGTGTTGTTTTCTGAACCAGGTCCTTTAGTCACTTCTAAACTTTTAAGGTGTTTGTGCACTAACTCATCCGTTACTTGAATGTCACTTATGATATTAGTAGATGATGGAAGTTTTGGTGTATTAGGGCAGGCTCATTGAACATTTTTTTAAAGAAATCAGCGAATGCTATTTTTATGTCTTGGCCGTAATGCAGATTTTTGTTTTCATATTGCATATATTTAGGATTGCCCGAATTCCTGTGACGTTTATTTTTAACATAAGACCAAACAGCTTTGGAATTTGATTTAATATTGTTTTCAGATTTTTTTATGTAGGCATTATGAAGTTCCTTCGATAGTTTTTTTGCTCTGGTACGCAGAAGTGCAAAAGTATCATAGTCAATAATTGGATTATGATGAAGCTTCCAAAAACTGTGAAGTTTATTTTTTCTTTTATGATGTTGATGAGAGCCTTATTATACCAAACAGGATACTGCCGTTTTGGTCTTTGGAACACAGATGGGACGTAATTATTAATTAGGTCATATATTAGACTGTAGAAAAACGATACAGCGCCCTCAAGAGACAGTATATCCTGCCAGTTTGCCTCTTCTAGATGCTTACAGATTTTCGCATAATCTGCCTTATTATATAAGTATTTAAAATGTTCTTTGTATGACATGTGAGGTGTCAAGATGTCTGCGGCGTCAATTGTGACAGTGGGATGAAAAACATCCTCCTGTACAAGTGGCGTAATTGATTTACCAACTTCTACATTAAAGTTGGTAAATATGAGATCAAGAATATGATTGTGAGTATTTGCATGTAAGTTATATTGGTGAAGACCAAGGATGTTAATCTAATAGAGTAAGTTCTCTGCAGAGTCCTGCAAATCGGTACTTCCCTTTTTTTATTAGTATATAACCATTAGGTGTCCATTGAACACAAGGAAGATTGAAATCGCCACATATCAAAAACAAATCATCTGATTTTTAGGACATAATGAAAGACAGCAAATTAGTGAAACTTTGTAAGCGTCGGGGCAATATATTATCTGAAGGAAGGTAAATTGCACAAATATGTAAATTATGACTAGTGCCGAGGTCTCTTGCACCTATCGTAATCCAGAGACATTCAAGGTTTTCATGTGACCAATCGGGTCGACACTCAAAACCGTTCCGCAGTCAGAACCATAATGCCGCCACCACGTCTATTCCCGCCGCGATCTCGGCGAAAGATATTGTATTTATCGTCGGAGAGTTCGGCATCAAGAATACCGTCGTGCAACTACGATTCTGTAATTATTAATATGTCACTATTACAGTTCAAGATGTTAGTGTAGATGTAGTAGTACTCCTGTGTTTTTATTCTTAGACCCCTTGCATTTTGGTATAGTAGATTCAAAGTATTTCGTTTAATTTTATTGTATGTTAATTTTAAATTTAAGATATTTAAGTAGTACATACTGTTTTATTATGAAATAATAGTAAGTAAGCATATATAAAGTGTGCTTATTAGAGTAGCAACTAATGAATAATTGTGTATTTGTCAGTGATACATATAATATGTTTTGACATGATTTAATGAACAAAGTGTGTGTATTGTTTATGTGTATGTGTGTGTTTAGACGCAGATAAAGTTTCGAAAATAATTCTTTAAGCTTTTATTTTAATTAATTACAAGAATACAAAACGCTAAATAACCAAAAGAAAATAAATGATAAAAATACAGATAGTTGGCTTAATAAGCTAAATGATACTAAACATTTTTTTTTCAAATCTGAAGCGGTGGAGATTAACAGTGGAGGTGAAACGTCGTTGTGTCGTACGTAAATTCGACAGTTTTTTGTCCATACGTAACGATATGCAGATTCTTTGGCTTTTGTTTTTGCTTCAAGAAGAAGTTTTTTGTTACGAGGTGCTAGGCGTTCGTTCACATAGATGACTTTGGGGTCGTCAGTAGACAATATAACTTTTGATAATAAGTCCCTACATTTTCGCACGGCAGACAAAAACGTGTCTTTATTGAGCCGCGATTTGAAACGCGCGATGATAGGGCGCGGTTGTTTGTTGGATGAGCGCTGTGGTTTCACTCTGTGAACGAAGTCTACATCGGTTTCAAATATTTTTTGGCGGCTTTTTTTGCTATTTTTGTAAGAACGTCCATGAGACATTCGTTGCTTTTTTCTGGTACTCGTACAATTTCCACATTTCGCTGACGGGCCCACTGTTCTTGCTTAGCAAACTCATGCTCCATTATCGAGATGTTTTTTTGCATATCCTTAAGATCGCTGCGGAGAGAGGAGTTTTCTGTTTTCACATACTTAGTGTCCTCGGTTGCTATAGACAGGGACTTCATTATGTCATCGTACTTGACACCGACATATTGTACTAATTTTTCTAATTCACTAATATTATCCCTAATAGCTCAGAATTCTTTACATATTAGATCCTTAATAATACCAGGCACTTCATTCCTAATTATGTCAAGTATTTCTATGCGCATTTTGTTAACAAATTCAGAGTTCAGAGTCCACGCGGACGACGACGTCGAGTCATTACGAAATCATTTCTGCTTTTCGCTCGATCCTCGTCATCCGAGCACTGCATAACCCTTACGGGTGTGTTGCTATTGTTTCCCTTCGGTTGCTTGGCTTTGCAGCTAGGGCAATTCCAGGATGTATTTTTTTTTGAAGTTATCGGTCTTTAAACCCACACAGAGATAATAATATAGCTTATTACACGTTGTTTGGGTGCAAATTATACTTTTTGCATACATTGCAGTTGTTCATTTTGATTACGAAAGATAAAAACGTTATTTGTTTTGAAGGCAAACACTGATTAATTACAGATAGGTAATAAATAATGAACACTTAACTGTAGGCGAAATTAGTTACTCGGAGTGCAGTCTGCGAACGAAAAGTCACAAGCGCCGTGTATTCCGTGTCGCTTACGCGTTTCACCACACAAATTATACGGACGGTAGTAAATGCAGTAGATTTGCACTAACACTTGTAATTGTTTAATTATTACATCTTTGTATATTATAGTTCCTTTCAAAGATATGTTTTGGTAAAGATAGCACTGCACCAAAACTTGTTAGCCAAAAATATTTGCTCAAGAATCGAATTAAACTATTAAAGAGAATTTTTGAAACGGAGCTAAACAATAACACTGCGTTTTGTCAACAATGCTGAGTAGTATTACAAAAAACGCTGTGAGTCTCTATAAAACAAAAAGACCTATATTGCAATACTTAGTTACAAACGCGACATAGAACTCTTTGAATTTTGCTTTGGCTTTGTATGCGTGATTTCATGGTTGATTTTGCTGATGAATTACACAAGAGGAAGGTGGTTAATTCAGTGAGCTATAAGTTCCTCTATACATGCTCGCCAGCAACGACTGGACGAAGCTACTGACCAGTTGTATGAAGATGAAACTGTAGCAGTGTGACACGTCTGGTGAAGAGGTCTTGTTGGACGGAGGGTCGTTTTCTGACTCGGACTACATGCCAGAAGAAAGTATTATTGGCTTTCATTCTAATGCATTAGAAGAAAGTACGAGCTCCAACGATGAGGTCCTTGATGAGGAGACAGGAGTGCTTACTCGTAAGGATACTTACAAAAAGAAACGCAGTCGTAAGGGTAGCATATCAAACATGGAATGAACAATGGAAGAAGTTAAGAAACCCTAAGGCTAGGTTACAAGGTAAACAGTACGAAAGTTTTCAGAAAGACATGAATGGAAAATACAAACCCAAGATTATTAAGACCAGCTAAAGGCTTACAGAAAAGATGTAGACGGGCATACCAAAGTGAAACATGGGGGACAAAAAAAGGTTTGAATTTTAAATGTTAACCGAAGAAGACCGAAAACTGATTTTTGGTTCATATTGCCCACTAAGTTCTTGGGAAGCTCGTAACGTATATGTCCGAAGTTTAATAAGTGTATATGCACCACAGCATCGACGTTCTTCAAGTGTAGATTCTAGCAAAGATAAAGCATTTAAATATTTCCTATCTTTGAAAGATAATGCTAAGGGAGTTCATATTTGTAAGCAAATGTTCATGAAAGCTTTGTGCATTGGCCAAAGACTTTGATTTTTTGACAGTCTGCCGAAGGTAGTCCCATTATTGCAGATCGTCGTCTTCAAAGTTATATTTAGAACCAATCTGGAACAGTGTTCATGTATGTTGATCTGTATGCTGAATATAAAAAGTTTTGTTCAAATAACAATAAGAGACGATATTGTGTTACGACGTTCAAGAGGAAGTACCGCGAGCTTAATTTATTTTTAGCCCAGGAAAGACCAGTTCAATTTGTGTTTAGCCTAGAAGTATGTTAACATTAATGAAGATGAGTACAGAATTCACTTGAAGAAAAAGGAAACAACAAGACAAAGTAAGGATAATGATAAAAACAATACTGAAGATGATGTATTAGTATACACTATGGATGTCCAAGCGATACTTCTATGCCCAAAAATCCAGGCATCAGCTGTTTACGTTAAAACGAAACCAAAAGTTCACAATTACACACACACAAAAACCAAAGAATATACACGAGGGAAGCGGTGTCTTAGATAGTGATGTCTTTACGTCTATTATGATGAAACACCTAAAGGCAGAACTAGAAAAGGCACCAAATACCAAAAAAATGTATATAAATGGCGATGTGTATGTAAATGGTGATCCACTTGTAGTCGATACTATAAGCCTGCAATATAATCCAGATGGGATCATACGGTATAAATCGAACTTTAATGATGACTTCAAAGAATTACCGCGACATCCAAACAAAATACTGCCCTTTATCAATAATTTCTCCCTATATACACTACAAAATTAAACATTTACAAAAATTAAAACCATTGATTCGTAAAGATTATCACCATTTTTATGACTCCTTGCAACAATTGTTCAGATCCTGATGCCTGTCCTCATAAACGAAATAATTAGTGTGAAATGGTCCCATTGCATGTTGATTATTAATTGTGGCATTGGTTACATCACTTTCTTGTATTTACACTGCCATTTAATTATAATTAGTGAATTTTATAATAAGTTCAGTTTAAATTTGTTTAAGATAACAATAATTGTTGTTAGCTTAAACAAAAGTTTGTCGAGAAATTTACGGCAATATTGTTGTTTATTTTTTTTTAACTATATATATTTGTGATTGTTCCTACCTTAATTATAAATAACTTGAATAAATATTATACCTGTTTTTGAAATAATCTGTGTATTATTTCACACAAATAACGTTTCGTGTCACAAATTTTACGTCAATTGTAGTTACAATAGGTTCTATGGCAAAACTTCTAGCAAAATATAATTATTTACGGAATTTTCAAAGTGCACATTTGATGGAACGTAATAGTTGGCAAACATTAGTTAAAAAACTTTTTTGTGTCTTAAAATATTTTTTTCATTATGCTGTTTTTTTATTCTCCTGTAAATTTGTTCATTTTTGACATAAAACTAATTGCAATATGAACGACGGTATGTTAGAATTAGAACCTAGAGAATATTATGATATAATAATACCTGGTTATTAATATTCGGGAAATAAAATAGTAATTGTATTTAACTTACCTATATTCGCCCTAGATACTTACGACGTATATAAATTATGTGTGCCCAATAAACACCGGCAGGCTCTCATCCCTTCTTATCCATTGATAGCAACAAACAGGAAAGGTTATGTGTACATAGAGAATGAATGCCCGAAGTACAGTCACTGGTACATCTGTACTGAGAGGATGGACCACCAGCTTCGACAGCATCCAGATTGCACCCAAGAACTCATCATCAATCAATCTAGTGATGGGCACAACATAACAGTGAGTTCGTTACCGTTCCTCCAAAATGAATCGCCGCGTTATTTTTAAGATTATTTTCGTTTTAAATTGGCGGAATCATTTAAAATTTATATTTTAGTAATTTAAGTG